>JAVCKS010085693.1:0-10984 GCA_032273685.1 Pteraster tesselatus | reverse complement strand
CATCGGTAGTTATTTACTAAAGTTTAAAACAGAATTTTTTTTGCTTTGGCTATTACATCTCCAAACCAGAAAAGGAATTTTTTTTCATAAAACCAAGCAAATAGATTTACAGGGCTTTGCGACCGAAGCTTACATCGCATGACATTTTAAAACGGTCGGTACAATATCGCATTACAATACATATAAATTCCCATCAAATCAAATCAAATCATTCTGTTACGAACCTGATAAGTTTTAGCCTTGGACAGTTGCGTGTTTGCCTGGTCCACATGCACCTCAGCTTGTTCAACATTAGCTTCGATGCTATCTGAAATGAGATTGGTTTAAGTTAATCATGGAGATTCATTACCAGACAACAAGTATTGGTATTCCTGGCTAAAACATAGCTTTCCTAGTACATGTATCAACGATTACATTATGTGACCTGCCACCACAAAACCAGTGAGAACCTGTCGCAAAAAGCTTTTTTTACAGTATGACTAAATTCGACCGAATTCAACCAATTTGTTTTATATTTCATTATTTCAGATGTTACACTTCTATTCTAGCATTTTCTAAAGTTATAGTATCGAAATATAGGTAAACCTATGGGAATTGAACATGCCTTTTTATCTGTACTGCACCATTGGGTTCATTTTCTTTGAGGTCTGTTTTCTCGTGATTGTAATTTTTACTTCATGGTGGACCTCATGTCTTTCACACGTTCTGTCGTGCATACTGATGGTTAAACCCCCAAGTGTTACGTATCATTATATAGGTGTATTTCTGCTGAATATAACAAATGCCAAGATCTGAATTTTCTCAATGTGCGACTTAATCCTGGTTTTGTGGTGACAGGTCACATAATGTGCACTGTCTGTGCAAGTTTTCCCTAGTCAATATTAGTTTTAAAATTACACCAAACAAAATCTATCCAGGGAGATCTTATAAAGTATTTTCCTGTCAAAAATACTGGCAGAAATACTTCATTTTGACACGAAAATACAGTTTGCGGTCAACCAATCATTGATGTACCTGTGTCACTATGGCAACAATTAAATTATAAATTTACGTTACATTATATCAAAATCCCAAAGTGCCGTGGTAACTCACCCACCATGTCACCCTGCTCATGGACCATACCAGCTAGGTCTTTGAAGATTGTATTCACATCCACGATGTCGGACTACATCAAATAAAAAAACTAAATCACTAACAAATAACACTTAAGGAGTGGTGTCCTAGTGATTAAGACTGTTCAAATCCCGCTGACTACACAGGTCTAATCAGGGCTGGGGGAAGCTACTCCTACTGAGCTTGTACCGATCTGTGAAGTTAAGTCCTAAAATGCGTATACCCGTAACGTTTCAGACGTAGAACTGAGTGCCCAGTTACCCCAGTGAGAGTTTAGCACCCCTTGTGGTTGCGACGCTAGTAGCCCCCACCTTGATTGACCATTAAGATTCGCTCTTGTGATGGGCGATCTATCACGAGGGGGAAAAAAAACTAATGCTTTATCGTAACGATGAAATGATACATCAGTACTCGTATTTTCATCCTTAAAAGATACAGACCAACAGGGAAGACAATCCAAACAGAATCGCCACCTTCATAATTGAGAACGTACCTCTAGCTTGTGCAGTTGGGACTCGCGTTCTCTCAATGCTTCATAATCGTCCTGTTGAAACTGTTGTTGGGCCATCGGCGGCGGACTCGAGCTGAAAAAAAGATGAAGAAATATTGGAGGGGGTGAAACAGGTTGATGCAAGTAGTAATATTCAAGCAACTATCAGTGCAAAGTTCGGATGTTTTATTAATGTTGTCAAAAGCTTACCAATCGATAAGAGAACTTGATCCCTCGTCAAAATCATTCTGGATGAAATAAACGAATAAATAAATCAAGCGCGGTGAGGATATACATATGGATACCGTCGCTATATAAGCTACATTATCATTATCCAAATAACAGCTTCATTTTAGGATTAAATGTTTTTCTTTTTTTTGTTCAACAAAATTAGTTAGGTCATTGTGGCTTTAGGATGATGAAGTGCCAAAAATACCTAGGAAAACTACACTGAAACTACAATAACCTAAACTTTTAACTATGAACAGGAAGCAATCAGTTCCAGGGAAGGTTCAAGCTTTTGACGTGGACTGTAGAACTGAATTACAGTTGACGTGACAAGCCTACACCCGCACAGTATTATGTCGGCGCTTCACCGCAGGTTGTTTTACTTAGACTTACCGGCAATCCCGAGTTTGCCCGAACCTTTTGAACTCCCTCTCGTTCCCTCAGGGCGGCTTCCCTCTGCACCCTCTGGAACTGGTTCAGAGCCGTGGTGAAGTCACTAGTGAAACGTTCCTTCTGCATCCGCTGCTGTCTCTGCACAGTGACAAAGTGTGAAAACGTAACGCATAACGTCACGAGCAGGCCAACTTGTGAATAGACAAATTTCAACTAACTGGTAAAATAGTAATCACATCCCACACCACCATCCCCCACCAGTAAACGTTAGATCGTAGTACATTGACTGTAACAACTCGGGATTAGCCAGGAGTTAGAGATGGACACCTGTACGAGGTGGCTCCACATTTGCCAAGAAAGGAATGAACAACTCCTCAGAAGCGAACTGGCCGGGGGTAGATGGGGATTTTTCGTGCGGAACTCAACTACAGTTAAGCACTATCGGCGTTGCAAGAAAACAAAAGGTACAGTTTATTCTATCAGGAAGTAAGGAACGGCTGATCGACTGGTTGGCAAGGGGGGGGGGGGGGAGGGGTGTGACTCACCTGGTCTGACGGGGAGATTGGCGGCGGGGCAGCCTTTATTTCCTGTAACATCTTGTTGGTGTCCTTAGCCAACTGGTTCGTGTAGTGCTGGACCTCATTGCTGGGGGGAGGGGTGGGGGAAAGACAACGAATCAAGCTCAGCCTTGGAATTCCGGTCAAAGAAGGGGCAAGGCCATTCTGACTAAGGGCACTTCTATTGGTTTATATGGAAACCTTGAAGGGCACCAGGGGCCCAAGGCCTGTTACTAGATTGCTTTTACTGAAGTCACACCCAAGATCTGGAAAACCAACGTACTTCCAGTGACTGTATTTCTTGTACGTCTCGTTAAAATTGTCCTGTGTGATTTCTACAAGTCGTTCCTAACCTGACAGACACTTGTTATGAGCGGGGGCGCTGTTTGACGCAATAAGCGAGTAGTGATGATCAAAACATAACGCATGCGTGTTATGATTTCATGTCACGTTCAGTGGCCGCACAAAATGATGCCGAGGGCTGCCATTGGTCCGCGCGTCGCACATTGAGTAACCCTGGTTACGATGAATGGAATGAAAACTTACAGGTTGGATCGTAAGGCCTTGCTGTCCTCTTGCGTTCCCAACTTGGGCACAATTCTCTCAATTTCTTTCACTGCGAAATGATTAGTAATGTTGTGAATTCATAAATCTGGTAGATTTGCCCTGATTATTAGCTGTACAATGACATAAAACAAATCCATCCAAGTTGCAGAGTAACTTAATGCTGCCGACTAATAAATGACCTTGACAAGAAAATATTTTCATGAAACTACGTACGGGTGGATTTTTTGGGGATATATTTTACAGGTAATAGCAAGTAATAACTAATGAAATTATCAATGAAACATTTAATATTAAATTGTAGTATGGGTTTTTTCTTGTACCGACTATTTTTGTCAATTGAGAACATTTCGATTTTGATACTCCTGAGCAAAGTAGAAACAGAGCTTGCTATTGGTAAATAATAATACTTGGATGTTCGACAATCGACACACACGACAGAATAAGACATGAGTTCTACCATGATATAAAACTTATATTTTCTAGACTTTATTCACGAAACGTGAACCCAATACAGTACCGAGAACAAAATTGATTCTCGTTCTGTAAATGTACATTTAAACAAAATAACTATCAGTTTACTTATCTCTCCGTTCTCTTATAAACTCAAGGCAACAATTGAGGTGTTAACTGCTCGTTTCCCTTCGTTTATCTTCTTCCAAATTTACCCTAATTAGACTGAGGAAAATCTAAAATTAGGAATCAGCTGAGGAAGAAGTTTTAAATTTGGCTAAAACTAGTGATAATTTCACGATAAAAATGACACTTTTACAATTGTACCGTACAAGGCTAAAGGGCTACACTTGCACGTACTGTAAATGCGACTAGACTTTGAACTGCAAGTGCAGCCTTTATTCAGGATACAAAACTTCTTCCCCAAGTGATTTCTAATTTTAGTTGTTTCTCAGCCTAATTAAGGCACATCTAGAAAAATAAGCGAAGGGGAAACCGGCGGTTAGCACCTGAACTTTTCACAAAATAAGCGTACCATTCTGTGATATCTTCTGAATATTGGACGCGATGCCTTGCGTCAGCCGGCTGTAGTCTGCTAAGGAACTGTTCCTTCCTGAAAAATTGAAAAACGTAGAAGAATAGCAAAACGCAGTTCAATTTTGGATAGCTATTATAGATGGGGATCAATGAGAAAGGTGGGTGATTCATAAACGTATTTATGCACGGACATTTAACTGGGTACGAGAGTGACGATGGCAAAGGGTCACGTGGTGGGTGGGATACAGACAATTAGGTACCATGCAGCTGTCACACACTACTGGGGTAGTTTTGGGAAAAAATTGTCTTTTGGAGTTGGTGTGCCAAAACAGTAAAACTAGCATGAATCACACAATGCACTTTCCACCAGTAGCAAGTGATATAATATCAAATATAATATTAATACAACTACCTGCAGAACCAGAAGTGTACGTGGAAAAGCCTCCGTCATTGTTACCAAAGTCTCCCTTGCCAAACGACATCTTAAGTATGTTGTCGGTTTGAAATACAAACTGGAAATGTTTGGCTTAGGTCGATAAAACACTGGTGAATGCCGTCAGGTGGTACCCGAAGCTCAGATAACTAGAAGCGGTGACGATGACAATTAATCTTGACTGACCATACTTGGGTGGAGGTTGAAACACGGTCTCTGTACTGCAACGACGTAAATTAAATAATGATGAATTATAGCATATTTCTTAGAATGTTGTGGTAAACTACGCTTCAAATTTCAGTTTCATTTGGAAGTCGCATGATCACTATATTGCACAATAAATAAGTGCCGGCTGCGGCAAAAATTCAGGTGCGAACCGCCGGTTCCCCTTCGTTTATATACCCCAAATTTACCTTAAATAGACTGATGACAATTTGGAATCAGTTAAGGAAGAAATTCTGAATTTTACAAAATCAATAAAAACTATCTTTTTACATTAAAAGTTTGGCGCTGTTAAGCAGCGCATGTGCATTGCAACGTTTTTCGCTGGCTTTTGAGAGTTTTGGCATTGATGTAGAAGGATTCCTAGTATTGTGAAAAAATACAACCATTTTGAGAAGAAAGAAGTCTTTATTTTCTATTTTTACATGTCATCAAAACTCGATGAGACCTGAGAGGTAGGAAAAAAAACAAAAAAATAAAAAAAAAAACCTCCCTCCCTACCCGAACAACAACCTTTTTTTTTATCTGGCCTAAGCTAAAACTAGTGGTTATTTAATGATAAAGTTGACATTTTTACAATTCTACATTATTCATACGAGGCTAAATGGCTTTATTCGGAATACAGAAATAGCCAGTGCATAGAATGGTAAATTGTAAAATAGGTTTTATTTTTCGTGTTCATTAAAAACTATCGATGGGATTGAGTTGAACTCAACTGATCACTAATTTCGATTTTTCTCAGTCTAATTAAGGTACATTTGGGGAAAATAAACGAGGGCGAAAGCGGGCCGGCGGTTAGCAGAGCGCCCAATTTTCTTCCATGATGTTAATTACACTACAGTGCATGTCAGAAAAGTGTATACTTATAATTCTGGTTAAACTAGGTCATAGTGGTACTGATACTAGTCGTACTGTACCATTTATTAAGAGGGAAAATACGTCTGGGAGTGGGACTGGGGGTTCAAGAATCGAAGTATGCGTATCGAAGTATGCGTAATAAATGATCATTCATGGTGCATGATCACGCACTGGTGACATCATCATCGGTTCCGTGTTTACTTAGTATTTCGTGAATTATGTGTGAACCACCGCCCATGGCTGCCTACATACATAATGCATCCCTACAAATTATAGTTCTTATGAAGCGTTTAATGTTCACACCTATTATGGATGCATGGGGGCTAATTAACACCAACATAAATTAGACGATACAATCGTTTAAAGGTTGAAAAACTCACCAAAATATCATCAACAATAAATTAGCAAACAGTTGAGGTAGCAAGTTCAGCGGTAGCACCGCAGTCTTTGGTCAAAACCCGCAGTCCCGATAGAGGGCGTCCACGAGTATAGCTGAGGGCGCTTTTACTGTACTTCACTAACGCAGAGCCCTAATATAACTACAATGATGTGCATAGCGTACGGAAATTGGTCAAATACGACGCTATCTTGATCTCAGCCCCGAGCTCTGTCGACCTCGTAATTCAATCATTACAAAACAAATGCCATTTGTTATTTGTACACGTGTTTACACTTTGTTTATTGTGGTCGGTCACGCCAGCTTTTCATTACGACGTAACAAGAAAATGTATTTAACATAATAACATAACAAGTTAACATAACCGTACGTAACATTTATTATCTTAACTGCTGTCGTTACAGGCCGGCTCTACATGTATATGTATACTCATGTACTGTATATTATATCAAGCTCAAACTTGTTTTGATTCGAACCGTCTCTAATGTCGAAACATTACCAGTACAACTTCGATGATGGTAATAAAACCGAGGTACAGATTGAGCAATGGTAATTAACTGCTGCTGTATTATGTCTGCATAAACAACCCTATTCGAGATAGGCGAAAAACATAGATTAAAAAACCTGATAATTCGACCGTGATCGCGTCAGATAAAAATCACTCTGACAATTCCTATATGGCCCAAAGATGGCGACCGAGCGATCTACAAATAAAACAAAATATGCTCCAAGGTCAAAGAAGCCTGGGAAAATTAAATAAAATGGTGTTGAGAATATGCAAGTGAAACATTTAGACATACATCCCCCATCCCCATTCCCATCCCCTCCCCCTCGAAGGGGGAAACAAAAAGAATCGTGTGGCGTGGTGACCGCGAATGACTAACAAGACCCCGTACCCCGGAATAAATACCCTTACTCCATTGCATAACCGTAGCAATATTACATAACACTACTGGCATACCTCTCGTACTTACGATATGAGATATCAATTCTCTTTTAAACACGTAACAAAGAGAATTATTAATACCTTTCGCCTTGTTCACGCCTTTGTCACTTCAAGACCGAATTTTTGCCATTCCCTTCTCTATGGACTTCCCGAAAATAAACTCTAAAAAATACAGCGTGTACAAACACTGCCGCTCAACTGATTTCTTGTGTTCCACGTTCTAATCACATAACTCCTATTTTATTTAAACTCCATTGGCTCCCCATCAGAATGCGTATTTCTTATAAGATTCTCCTCTTAACATACAAAGTTATTCCTGGTCTTTCCCCTGTTTATTTATCTGAACTGTTATCTAATTATATCCCTGCACGCACTTTACGGTCTTCCAACCAATTACTCATATCATCCACGATTCAAGCATCTTGATATTTTTTTCCCGCCCAAATGAATCACAAACCGCTCGCTCGCTCGCTGCAAACTTTGTCCCTCCATCCCCCTTTCATTACACTGACATACATTTTCGCAACCCCTTTACAAGAAGAGTCCTATCATCCTAAGTAATAAACTCTTGTTTTAGTGTTCAGAGAACACTAAAGAAGTTTAGAAGTTCTATTTGGCCTTGAGCCACGAGCGTTGATCTCGCTTAGAAAAAACTTTCGTGGTCTGGTGAAAGGAAAGTATGTAAACATTGCTTTTTTCTAATGAGTCCAAAAGTCAATGTTGTCACCGCGAAAAACGTTGCAAAAGTATCGATATGACCTACTTCGGGCCTATGCGGGGTAAAAATTAGGTTCATTACGAGCTTGACAACGGCCTCAGCTCGTTCTATAATTTTTTATTATTTTGTTTAGATTGATAGATACATTAATTGTTCGTGTATTTCGCATAGCATGCCCTATGTTATTCATAGAGTTCATTCACGAATCGCTTCCACAGGGCGCTACAGAATGGCCTCGTAGCTATTGCCACCAGCTTTCAGTGCATTGAAACGAAGTGGGCCTATACTAGTAATACGACATTCAGGGCTGTTATCTCACAGCGACACCACTAGAGGGCGGTATTACACCACTGTAGTGTGTTTAACTACTGGCACTATTCTTGGTAAGCATTTCGTGCGAAAAAACCCACAACGAATAGGTAAGTTCTTACTCGTGATTCCAATTCTTCGAAATGCAGACTCTGAAAACTATACACACAGTTGTTATTATCCGACCTTTGCAGTGGAGGACAACCAAACAACTATTTTGGGCATAAATTACCTGTTTTTTCTCAGCTTACTGACTGTATAATTATACTGTTTTATTACAAACTACCCCTGATGCAGGATATTTGGGAAATAATTCAAGTGCTAACCTCCGGTTTCCCTTCGTTTTTCCCCAAATGTACCTTAATTGGACTGAGAAAAATCAAAAATTAAGAATCACTAAAGAAAGAAGTTTTCAACTCGTTCTAATCTACTTTAATGACAAAAATATCCAACCTTTTAAAAATTTACCTTTCGCCGCGCGGCTATTTTTGTATCCTGAACAAAGGCTACACTTGCAGTTGAAAGTCTAGTAGAATTGTAAAAGTGTAATTCCTAGTTAGTTTTAGCCAAATTCCACTACTTCTTCCTCAACTGATACCTAATCTTAGATTTTCCCTTGTCTGAATTTGGGGGAAATACATGAAGGGAAACCAGAGGTTAGCACCTCCCTTCTTGCCCGAATGAAACAATTTATGGGTTTTCTAGCAGTAAAACTGATTGTATAGTCCGATTTCACCTTGAGAGACAATTTAAAATGTTGAATTGAAAATTTTCTATAAACAAGACGGCGCATTTGGGCCTTTGGAGGGAGCCCTCTACCCTTTAGTATATTGTTTATCTATGGGCGTAACCTGTAAGACGTCACATGTTTCTTGTTGGCCACTACAAATCTTACACACGTGTAGTATCGGGAATGTACTACCTCCTGTTCACGTTGGGTGTGGCAAGGTCAGAGAACAACGAGTATAGTTAACGCTGAACAGCCATGGGTGGGTTAGACCGATATCAGTGGCTTAAAGACACCTACGTACAGTAGAACTTCACAGTTTTCACCGACTGAGTGCTATATTGTTAGTTAAGTACGTCGAGAAAAATACAGAATGAATTTTAAATTGGGTTGATACTGAAAGTAACTAGGCCTTTAATAAAAGGAATTCCAGGGCAATCATGACTCAGCCAGCATCAAAGCCACTCGTTAACACACCAGTCAGTCGTAAGTGTTCCGAAGCTGTATTTATTTGATAGTATAAAATAATACTACTCTATTTTTATTATTATGAAGCAAGCACGGCCACGCAAATAAACACATGGCTAGGATTTTTGCAGCCCCTCTCTCCAATAATCACTGATGATAGTTAATGCGATTGAACCTTACTCGTGCAATTCACTTTCCGGGGCTCTTGAACCAATCATTATAAGACACAATGAAGCATAATATGTTTGTTTTTTTCTCCCCCCCCTCATTTTCTTGGGGCTCCTCACGTCGCCGGAACCTGGGCTGATGGGCCGAGGTAGACACTGGCAATATCGGTCACTGCACGGAACTGCTGACGGGAATAAGACGAGTTTTGCAATGGGCGCAGGTACTCACTATTCCGAGTAGAATCGAGCCTGATGAGGGTATTCACACTTTATTCGCGGTAGCTTATAACTTGTAGCTTGAAAATAAATAATATCAAAATATATTAAAGAGGGGCTCTAAATAATGCCAATGATACTTTTTTAAATTATAGATTAGGGTATTATTTAAACATATACTGCTAGTTGATTTTAATAAAGAATGTCGATTTAGCAATAAAAAAGCGTCTCAAAATGTTTGCTTAGCGTCGTTGTTTACATTGAGTTTAGCAAAAATGCCATAATTATATGCAAATGAGGCAGTTGACCTCTGGGTTACGTCACATTAAGATCAAAATCCCACGCTTGCACAATGTACATGGGTGTATCCATAAATTAGGGTACCAATTTGTTACAGTGTCCCTGTCACGTTTGGAAATGTACCACCTAATTACTTTTGATTGTTAAGGGTATCTGCAGTCGTGTTTGAATCATAATCAAAAGCCAATACTAAAATTGTAATATTTAAAATCAAACAATATTATCAAGAGTCAAAATAATGAAATAATAATAGATGCATTTCCCAACGTGACAGGGACACCGTCACAAATTGGTACCCTAATTTATGGATACACCCAAATGTCCAAACCTGTTTTTTTAGCTATTTCCTAGTAAATTGTTTGCTGCATATTTATTTGAGTGATGTCACATTTTAAGTCATGTACTGCTTTACGATAATAATTAGCCATGACATGTCAACATGAAAATTTGTCATGTTATATTGCAGACTTCTCTGTTGTGGTGTTACGTTGTTAGACATATCCTACAGAAATCGGCTTTATTGTCATGGAACTGACAATGACATCAAAATATCTTTTTACCAGATTCTAATGTATTTTATCCGCCAATTTTGTACGTTCTTAAATTGTTTAATGATGGCCCATTGAAAAACATCCCTGGGCTGAGGTGGCATAATTTATGGCTACCATCAATAAATAAATAAAGTTATTTTTATTATTACACGAAACGAACAAAAAGTATTTTTCAGCAGTCTGCATCATTTCCAGTGTAAGATATTAGCCTCAATTATGTGCAGGAAGGGCATATGAAAATGCGTGAAAAAGAGACAGCTCATGTATGATTGTGGGCATTAGTCTTTCAGAACACGCGTACTGTGCAACCTATTTTTATTCGTCCATCATGGCGCAA
>JAVCKS010085583.1:8680-21944 GCA_032273685.1 Pteraster tesselatus | reverse complement strand
ATAATGGATCCATTTCACGACGTAAGAGGGGACACCATCAGAAATTGGTACCCTAATTTATGGAAACACCCACATACGTCACATACGATAAACAGGATGTCCCATCAAAAGTAGACATCCACGCCACCTGTTAAACCGAAGACAAGTTTGTCAAGCAGCAACAGACAAAATATCGTGCACACCATGCATGGCAATCGAACATGACTAGGCTAATGTATCAAGTGATCACAACAAATCACGTAAAAAGTGGAAAAACATACTACATTAGAGAACATCGTTGTTGAAAATGAGCAAAAACTGCTGAACAATTTTACCGATGAGTATTAAAACATTCAGATTTTGACTATTTCTACCATATCGAGCAACCAAACATCCATACTACGGTACTGAGCTAAACAACAATGATGGTAATGCTTAACGCGAGTTCAAACGGTTGATGTGTGACACATTCTTAGCAGGAAAACCAATAATGCCACAAATGAAAGTAATATCATTCTATTTCATCAGGATATTCAAATGCTGTCAGAGGAAGTGGTTAGACTCAGTAAGCTAGCACCCCTGGCCTCATCGACTAGTCCGCTCCATCCAAGTCACATTACATGGACAGCGGGTGACATCACTTCAGCGGACGGGGGCTCCCCACCCTCATCTCCGTCCAACTACACCGGAGACCTGGCAAGTGGATAATAAGGTGGTTCAAGGTTTCTTAATCACCGTGCAATGAGCTGATGAACGTTCCATCATGCTAGTACGTTTATTTTAAAAGAGGTGATTTGTTTTCTTATATTCTATCTATTTCCGTCAATTGTATCCTCGTAATCAAGAAAGATACTTTTGACAAACTAAATATATATGTGACCCGTGCTGCAAAAATGAGTCTCATGTCACCAAAAACTTTATTTCAGTTATATGGAAAGAGTGCAACACCAACTTCATTTTGGTATTTGTTGAACACCTAAATGTTGCATTTTTAGTTCAACAGTTTCTGGTTATAATGTGTGTAAATCCTTAGATAAATTATATTATAACTCAATGGTTTTGTGACATGCGACTCATTTCTTCAGAGTGGGTCACATATATACAGTCCTGATTTCAGACCGATTTCAACTCGAGATATAATTTTTAATTATTTGAAAATTATTTGAAAATTGTTCCTTGTTGTCAAACTTTAAAATGAATTATTGAACGGTAGCAATAATTCATTCCGAAACCCCTAAGTGTCATAATATCTCTAAAAAAGCTCTGTTTCTACTAGTTCGTAATACTTCCACAAGCATCCACCGTGTGTTAATTGTCAAACCCCCTATAATTTCTAAGACGATTGTATGTATGTATGCGAGGCATGTCTTTACCCTATGCATGCAGACACACTTTTTGTTTTAGCAAACTCTCAGAGTTTGAGTTCAATATGAGAACCGTTGTTTTGGTATATCACTCTCACAAGTAATAACATCAGAGACACTTCCAAAAACCACATAGGTGACTCGTCAACCCAAAATCAGGATAAAGTTGCACAAAGCTGCTTTTCAGTGTGACCATTGAAAGTCAACATGTGAATGGGGTAATCGACTTTATTTCAGATGTTTAACATTATATTATGTATTCACTTGTATATATTATCATAATATAATCAGAAAAGGTGGTTTGATGGAAATGAAAATAGGTGCATTTTCTTTTTACTTCATGGTGGACCCTCGTGTCTTTCACAAGCTCTGTCGTGTGTTCAAGTATTAAGTAAAAAAAATACCAACATGTGCATTTTCTCAAAGTGCGACTTTATCCTAATTTTGGGGTGACCAGTCATTTTCCCGTCTTATCTCTGATTAATCAACATCGTTGATTCCTACAGTTTCATTATTAGTTAAAGAGAATGTTCATTTTGATCAGTAAAGATTTGGTATTATTCGCAGCAACTCATGTTTAAGTGATCACTGACTTTTTCTCTTCAAGAAATTACCCCGGAATACCCAAGATCACTAGGTTTTACATGTCCATGATGTCTTTAAATTGTGAAATGATTTCGACCAATGAGAGTAAAAACGGGTTGTTCAACATTATCTATGTATTCATAAGTGTACAAAGCCGTAAGTTCCTGCACTCTCCCTCCCCAAATGTCAAGAATTCCTGCGATAGTTGAAACACAATGATGATTTGCCGTCGCATGCAGCCACATGTTATGAATTGTTTTAGTATCAGGGTGAACCCAAATATGTTTGATTGTTTGTCTGTGTGTCTGTCGACAACTTCAACTTCTGGTAATACCATGCATCACACCCTACCAATCTATTGAACTTTGAAAGGTCGATGTCGGAAGTCACAGCGGCATTTTGAATGTTCGAAGCGTATTCAGAGAGATTGTATTGCACAAGAGAGGGCGCTGTGACCATTTCACAGTCATATATACTGTGTGGCAGAGGTACTTGCACTCTACCATGTGCCCATCTGGTTGTTTCTGTACTGGTCCTGTAGTGTAACATTCTGGATGTTAAATGGCTCCTATTTTTTAATATTTTCCTTGCAAGCCAGACCATAGGCCTACATCCTGTACCTGCCTAGCAGCGGTCCGGCTTCCCTGTTTAAAAGAAAAGAATTTCTAGCTATGCCCCTGGGTTTGTACACCTGTGAACATTTTGATAATGTTCAATAGCCCCTACAAACCAATCTGTATATATATATATGAATAATATATTTATTTGTAAGCTGTTGTCATATATTAACTCGTTGGGTTGCTTTGTGATCAATCATTGTACTGTTTTATAAGTATCATATACAAGTACTATTATGTAGACCTTATCGCAAATACCGCCTGGGTGGTTTTACACAATGATAGAATGCCTTCCTGGCTTCCCAGAAGGCATTGCAAACATTATGTAAAAGCACCCAGGCAGTATTTTTGATGTGGTGTATGGTAAATAGATTTTGCCTTTCACCAATGTGGTTTTTTTTCTATCAAAGATCTGTGGTTGGATTCCAAGTCAAAGCAACATGAATATTCTCTTTATTATTATGCGATTCTCAACACATTTCTGATATCGTATTAGTCCTTCCCGTGTTACAAGGTGGACCAATGGTGAATTGAACTGGCACTCTACAGATGTGTGGTTCGATTCCCAGCTAGGTCAACTTGATGGTCCTGCAATTTTCTTTTGTTGATACATGTACTAAGATTTGTGATGATGTCACTTGAGCGCCTTTAGAAATCAATTCGAACTCAGCTCAGACTGGGGATGGAACCCACGACTTTCTGCTTTCTAGTGCATCAACTTAACCACTCAACCTTCGACATTGTGGTGGGATTAGTTGCCATACTGCTACATTCCTCGCCTTTACTGTAGGTTCCGGACTGATACCCCGAGGGTACTAACATGTGAGTTGGGTTTAGGTCTACTAGAACAGTTTCGTCTAGGACATTCTTGCTACTTCTAACCCTGTAACCTCTTGTGCGTTTGATATAGGATCCTTGGTTATCTAAAAAAAAACTACGTCAATTCTCATCTCTACTGATATGCGAAAAAATATAATAAATTCAACATTGTCCTGCATATACGTATTATATAGAATATAATAAAAAGAGAATATTTGGGAAAGGCAAAAATGTATGTACCATATACATGTAGCATTGATGTTAAAGAAGTGAGAACAATGTGGCAGTTGAGTACTGAATTATGTGAGCCTCGATTATTGCTAGATACACAACTTGCTATCGTAATAATGCCATAAAACTTGCCCTGGCTTCGGTGAATCATTAGGCAGTGTTTGATTGACCCAAAACTACAAGTTTTGGGTGGCATGAAACTAGCTTGTGTAAAACTGGTTTGTGTGAAACCATGGTATGAATATTCAGTTTTCATTTGAATGACATCAATAGGGCACTCAGTAAGCAAGCACTTTTCTTCAGCTGTTGAAGGAGGAAGTTTAGACTGCAGGTCGGATGTTTTTTATTAAATTATTGCAGAACTCCATCTAAGTTTCGTCCTCCATAATCTTACCAAAAGACTTAAAAACCCAAAAGGTATGCAGCCTTGTTATCCTCAAAATAAAACATATATGGTTTCATTTCCTGAAACCCCCAAAACACCAGAACCAGGTCTCACCGTAAAAGGTTTCAGTTTCCCTATCTTATCAAACGGAAAGTTTCAAAAAACCAGATTTGGTTTTTCAGTAAATCGAACACAGTTTTAGGGTATGTAGTGGTACGGGGGAGTGGATTTATCACTTAGTCCAGATACTTTTAGGTTCAATGCCTTACCGGTATTCAAGACATTCGGAAGTCTTGTAATGTTCCTATTTCTAATGGTTTCACTTAGGTGCTGAATTTAGTTATAATTAGTTTTGTATCTAAGTTGAGATGTTAAGGCATCATCCTTCATAATTTAATTATTAATATTATTATTATTGTCAACTTTTGGACAGTTTAGAATGTAAATTTCAGTACTCTACATAAAAAAAGGTATTCGACTAAGTCCCCAGGATTCTTGCACCCTTGATTTGACAGTCTTTGCAAATTGCCAGTACAGTCTTTGCTATTCTGCATCTGTTGTTAATGTTGCTCATGTGTAAATAACATTTTGTATTTGGAGAATATCACCACTTGACTATATCTCAATAGCCCCAATGCGTACAGCTATTAGTAGTATGTTTCCCAACACATCATGATCTATAGTACACTATGCAGAACTTGGCTCATCATTGTATGCAAGGTAAACTAAAAACAAAACTAAACCTAAATACTCAGAGGCAGGTGAGCCACCTCGAGAAGATCCAGAAGCGTGTCTGTCACTGTATCCTCTCTAAGGATTATACATCATACCCTGATGCCTTGACTACTCTTCAATTGGACTCGCTCCAGACCCGAAGAGACCTAATCTGCCGCCAATTTGCAAAGAGAGCCAGCACCTCTGTGAGATTTTCGGGGTGGTTCCCTGTTTCTGAGTACAACTCAACAATGCGACTGCGCCACAGACCAAAATTTGCCCCTTTCAAATGCAAGACGAACAGGTTTCGTAATAGCCCCTTGCCGTACCTCACAAATTTGTTGAATACTTAAAAAAAAAAAATTTGTTAGATACACCTCATGTCTTTCTTTGGCATTTTATATTATTTTCTCCTTTATTGTAATGTTTTGGAACAATTGTAAATTATGTCGCAATTTAGCGGCTTGCTGCTATGACATTTTTAATAAATAAACCATAAACCATAAACCATAATAACAAAGACTGCACTGGCAAACCAGACTAAAAAAGTGAAGAGCGCCATCTAATATCAGTAACTATGGACATTGAGTAGGAGATATTGACAGATCGCCAAAACTATCAAGTAATGTCATTATGTAAAACATTTGTTTATTTGTAATAAATTGTGTGATCTCAAAATTACCTACACTACGAGAAACCCATTAGGTCCCAGTATTAAACAAGGTACACTCTTGTCTCCTAAGAATGGCTCGTGTCACATTTCCATTGTTAGATTAACCTAGACTTTTGTTGGGTCACTGACTTAGTGAGCTGTATATAGACATATTTGTGATGCATTACATTAAAAGGTGCAAGTAAGTTGTCAAATTTTATATATTGTGCAAATAACTAAACATGTTTATTATTGGATAATCATTCTAAATGACAATTTAGCAGTTTTTATGAACAAGTCAAACCAAGAGCTTGCTGAAAATGACAATTTTCTTTTCAATTTCAAGCACCGTAACTCCAAAACTTGTCTCTTTTAATGTAATGCGTCCTATTTATAACATGTCAATATGGGCAAGCCATTCTATAGCAACAGTCCAAAGTCTGATTGGCAAGGTCGTGTCTATGTATTTTTGTTGTATAGAATATCAATTGATGCTGGACATATCACATATTGGTGGTGGACTGGAAAAATGATCGGGAGATGGAGTGCATGATAAATTCCATATTGGAAAGAGGAAAAATGGCCAAGTGAATAAAATACAAAAATCTGCGAAAGCCACCCTAATTATTGGGGGTTTATTAACATCCAACTAAGACAGTGTACCAGACAATTAATTATTCCAATATTCTTATTAAACGTATTGTTTTTCACATTTACACGAAAAAAGAATTTTCATTTGTATTTCCATTGGCGCATTTTATGTTTATACATAAATATATATTATGAAATTACATGGAAATATATCAATAAATTATATGGCAAATTAAAAAAATTAATAAATAAACGGTCTTATGTACAAACTACATCCATATTGTTTAAGAGAAGGGCTGGGTAAAGGGGGTTATAGCCTACCACTAGCGTCTATATCTTAACCTTTAACACATGGGTGATAGGACTAAGGTATGTATCATAACCTCCCAGAGAAGGTATATGATACAATTATAGCCTTACCCCAAGGGTCTGTATCAAAGGTAGAAGTTAATTTTAGAGGTAGGATGAGGAAACCTCAGTAGAAACTAGAGAAATCTCCAATAGCATAACAATGGAATATACCATATCACCTGACCCTGTCCACTCCCCAGACCATCACCCATTGTACAATCCAATACTTCGCTCGGTGGCTATGACCAAGAATATAATAAAATGAACATAAATAAGTTACTTCTAATTTTCTGTGGATTCATAGTTAAGCCTAAGCAAATAAGAACCTGCTGTTTTCCTCTTTTTTTGGCTATGTAGCTCTGTGTTTGGGGTCGTTACTATTGGAACACTCATAAGTCATACTTGGCCAGCACAATGTTATGCGAATTGTTATCAAAATGGACAGTTACCATAAACCTCATTCCAAATTAGCCTTTTCGAAGTATGGCGGCCACAATAGGATGGCGCTGTTCCGTTTGGGCCGTCTTTTGAATTTTAGGGCTGATAATGTTAGGGCTCTTGACAACCGCAAAGTTTGTCCAAATCTAGCACTGAGTGTGGTTGGCAAGAAAAAGTTTTATGAAAAACGTATCCATCAAATTTGCATAATATTATGAAACTTGGAAACTAACCCCACAAAACAAATTGCAGGATCACAAACCCGTTATGTAGAAGTGATATGGGTTTTTTCAATCACAAATATGTAAAGATGATGTAAATACAGTACAACTGGTTATGTCAGAAAAAGTGTCTCAAATAACTTTTGGAAAACAGGGTGGTCCAATTTGTTCTACATAATTATTATATGAGACTGTTACAAAACGTACAAATCAATTCAGGACACAAGGTGGCGTTTCCAAAGCAAACGTTTAGACCGTACCGGCCGTACCGGTACCATGCACACGTATTAATATTTGTATACAGACAGCTGTACGAACGTCTGTGACCGACCATGCATGCACCGTTGCTCGACACGCGTCTGCGCAGACGCCTGTCGAGCAATGGTTCTAAAAGTTCAAAGCAAACTTTTAGACCATTAATACACGATTGATAGATCATTGCACGACACGCGTCTGCGCGGAAAGTTTAAAGCAAACTTTCAGACCATTGTTAGGAAAACGTTATGCTAGCTGCGTAACGCAGAAGCCAATTAGGTAAAATACTATGAATAATTCGATCCCATTACTCCTAACTACCAATAGGAGATTAGATTATGCTGTCAACTAGCGCTGGTTATTCATAATAAGTTTTGATTTAAAATCTGTAAAATCCCTATATTATACATTTAGTTTGTGCATTTAAATATAAGTTTGCCTAAAAATGCTAATTTAAATTATTCGTTGCAAGCTATTTCAAACTAATTATCTAAAGTGATGCATGATGTACATGCACTAGTGTAGAGTACACGTATAATATACATGTACACAATGTACACATTATGTATACTGTACATAATCAACGCGGATTAATGTATACGACCGATTGCTGTTTGGAAAAAAATCGTGTAAACGAGTTACACGTACGTACACACTGTAAATTTACATTTTGTACATGCACATGTACAGTACATTTGTAACACAACAGCCGTCGGCGTCTATTCAACAATGTCTAGTCTATAGCTAGTCTTGGCCGCGCCGCGGTACGGTATCGGTGGTTAACGGTGTTGCGGCGGTGCATGTTGTGTGAATTTTAAACTCGCTTCGTTAGATGTGAAATCATGGCGTCTCGGAGGTTTTCTGTTTTTCTAAATTGGGAGATAAACTACATAGACCCATGCTACGGCGATGGCCAAAACTGAAGGGAAATTTCGAAAAAGAAACACATTAACGAAGTGACAACAATTAATGTAAGACCTGAGCTTGTGGCAGATGGGAAATAATCATGCCTGCATACGGATAAGGTAACCCGTCTGTTTTGTTTTCGTCGTGTGTCCGTCGTTGCGGTGCCGGGAGCTAGGGAGCGGAGCTAGCTAAGCGCAGGCTAGGCCCGTGTATAGAGAGAAACTCCCACCGATCGCCGCCGGTACCCCGTGCAGGCAGGTCAGCTGAAGTGTTGATTGGGGCGCTCCTATAATTCGTTTCCAAATCTTGTTGAGGTGCTCTTAAATTGTACAGTCTATGGTTGATAGCCTAGGCTGTCTAGTCTCTCGCCTCACTCTCCTCGCAAATCACAAATGAACAGACTGTGAATGACACCTGTTGTACTTGTAATTGTATGGTTGGACTTGGAGAATTGGACTACATAGACTCCGGACCACAATCCACCACATCATTATTTATTGCAGGAATACTTCCCGGGTAGATAAAAGAAGAAAGAAAAAAAACCCAGGGATCAGATGGCTTGGGTTTTGCTGGCTGTGGTAGCTTGAAGAGACCTTTGAAATTTCTCATCAGGTTCACCCAGTCGACAGGGGGCGGGATCACGGGATCATGGCTGCGGCCTGGCTGCCATTCGCCCGGGCAGCGGCAATCGGGTGGGTCCCGATTGCACCCAATGCCATGCCCGTTGCCCCAGAGCGCCACACCACCACCACCGATGGCACCCGTATCATTCTAAACATCAGCGGGCGCCGCTTCGAGACGTGGCGACATATGCTGGAGAAATACCCGGACACACTTCTCGGCAGCAATGAGAAGGAGTTTTTCTTTGATGAGGATTCTCATGAGTACTTCTTTGATCGGGACCCCGACCTTTTCCGCCACATCCTGGCATTCTACCGGACAGGACGAATGCACTTCCCACGTGAGGAGTGCATCAGTTCCTTCGACGAGGAACTGTCATTCTTCGGGGTTATGCCGGAGATCATCGGCGACTGTTGCTACGAGGACTACCGTGACCGCAAACGGGACAATATAGAGCGTCTGACGGACGAGCGCACCTCCGAAATGGTTGAAAGCGCCCCCGTTCATATGACCACTCGCGAGAAGATGTGGAGAGCGTTTGAGATTCCCCACACAGGCACTGGAGCCCTCGTCTTCTACTACGTGACCGGGTTTTTCATCGCCGTGTCGGTTCTAGCCAACGTCGTGGAAACTGTGGCCTGTTCGGCATTACCAGGCACAGTCGAGGTAGTTTCATGTGGGCTCCGCTATGAGAAATTCTTCTTCTGTCTCGACACGGGATGTGTGCTAATATTTACGGTGGAATATATTCTACGGGCCTATGCAGCGCCGGACCGATGTAAATTCATGCGTAGTGTCATGTGCATAATTGATGTTGTGGCTATTATGCCATACTACATCGGCCTGCTGTTCGAAAGTGACAGTCTGAGTGGTATGTTCACCACGTTGCGCGTGTTCAGAGTGGTCAGAATTTTTAAGTTCTCCCGACATTCACAGGGACTACGCATCCTGGGCTACACTTTGAAGAGCTGCGCCAGCGAGCTTGGCTTTCTACTGTTTTCACTGTCGATGGCTATTATAATATTCGCCACCATTATGTTCTACGCAGAGAAGAGTGAAAAAGATACTAAATTTTATAGCATTCCTGACTCGTTCTGGTACACGATAGTCACCATGACGACGCTTGGGTGAGTATTTTGTTATGAAAGTTAGGGTTATGTTATGTTATAAATTATTAGTACTCATGAAGCCAGCAGTCTCTCAATCCCTCAAGTCCAATCAGTACCTCATGAGGTCAGCAGCCCCTCAGTCCCTCAAGTTCAAACAGTACAGGTCCCATGAAGCCAGCAGTCCCTAAATCTGTTAAGTTCAATCAGTACATGTACGTCATGAGGCCAGCAGTCCCTCAACCTCTTGAGTTCAATCATTAGCTCACAAGACCATCAACCCCTCAATCCCTCAAGTTGAACAAGTACATGTAGCTCATGAGGCCAGCAACCTCTCAGTAACTGGATATAGTGCCTCTTTTAGGTCCTATAAAGATAAGCCAGTGTACTGTAATAAAAATAATCTAAAGTATTGATCTCTACATGTAAACCGAGACACACTGATGAGGTTGTAAGTAATGATGAATAAAAAAACTAATATTGGGCAAGTTTATGTAAAGTGCCTTATAATGCGGTAAGAAATCCGATGCATTTTGTGATCTAACAAATGTTACAAATTAATAAATATTCAAAATAGAATCCCATGCACACTATAATTCGTTACAATATAAATGATACACGATGGCAATAAAATTTAATAAAAAATCCAATAATAAAACATGTACGCAAGAAAAGTGAAAATGTAACCTTTACCAAGTAATTATTTTATCTGTTTAGACCGATTTAACGTTAATAAATAATTTAAAATGTTGCATAAAAAAAAACATGTCATGTACATATTTGTTACAGTATGTATCAGTTGTGACCGGATCCTACAAAATGAGTGATGTCGGCGCAAATTTAGCTTTTATGTGTTCCTGAAAGAGCATATTATTCTCCTCTTTCATTTAGTAAAAAAAAATTCATGTTCATACATGTACATTAAAAAATACAGACGTTACAGCATAAAACGTGTTATACCTTGGCCTGCACTGTCAGAAAACCCCAAGAAAGACATTTTGTACATTTAAGTCTGTGTTTAATTTCTGGTAAAGAAAATCAGAATTTTGAACATTTTTCAAAATACTTTTCGGGGATTGCTTTGTTGGGTAGATTTCTTAACATGTTTTTCTACTTGATATTTCGACCATCCACATGACATGTGTTTACGTGCCATTATTTCAAACAATATTTAAAAGTTGCGACTTCTGACTCATTTCGTACGGTCGGGTCACATTTTATTTTTAAAGGCACACAACATGAGTAAACCTACCAATTTATCAATTCAACAATTAAATAACACTTTGACTTCGGAATTTTTACAGTTACAAATGAATTATAAGCCGAGCTTTTTAAAAACCTTATTTCACTGGCTTTAAGAAAGACATGCAGTTGTGTAAACTACAAGATTGCATGTAGGCCGTTTTATACAAAGTATCTGCTGTTAACAAAGTGAATTGTCGTCACAGATAAACGTTTGAGCTGCTGTGAGTGGCTAACCGTAGGTTCATTTAAAGAATTAGGAACAGCGTTGACCAATGATCTGTAATGCCAGATGTACATGACAGTGTATGTATACAGATTGGTCACATGTTCAAAACAAAGTGTACAGTTCCACACATCCAGTTGATGTCACCACTTAGGAAATTTTACGGAACCTTGATGACTTAAATAGTGCGAACCTTAGACTTCCACCCAAAATAACAATAATTGATTCTCAGTCAAAACAACTTGATTTCTCTGATTCTTATTCTCTGTTACTGTTTTGTAGTACTATACCAACTCAAATTACACTTAAAAGTGAAGACAAATTCTGACTTTTTGTTAATTGGCAATTATAGTAATTACTCCCAATAAAAACCAAGGACATTTCTATTTTTTGTTTAAATTATAGATATTATGCAACTTTATAATTTTCGGTTCAAAGAATTCTTCGCATGCCATGCACACTGTACATCAAGATTAAAATATCCTTTTTTCTGCAGTTTTGAGGAGCAAGTTTAGAAAATTGATTAGGAAGTTTAGAACCTGTAAATTCATTTTAAAATAAAGGCAAAGCAAGAACGGGCCCTGTAGGTAATATTATAATTTGCGGACGCTTAGGATACCACGTTTTCGAACAATGAAAGTTGTTTATTTCCTAACACTTGCACAAACTACATGTCGTACGTCCTGTGTCAATAATACGCCACACTTTGCCAGTTTTTAACTCTCCATTGCTTACATTTATAATTTGCAGAGCCGACAATCTTCTAAAGCACTTATCATTTTATAGATTTATGTCGGCTTTTGTGTAAAAACATCTTGTAAAAGAAGCATTATTTTGTCAATGTTTATTTTTCGATTACGATAACAGTTTTCCTATAGATGCAAATTAAGTACTGGTACAAATGTTGGTTGTACACTTTGTACAGTGTACATTGTATTTCGGGCCTTGTTTAGCCGACTGGAGACGACGTCAACAGTAACGCTCCCATTTTAACCCATCCACATTACAAACACTGAAACGATTGATTGATTGATTGATAGCTCACAGACAGGAAGAGACTAATCTCCAAAAACGTCACTTTCTTTTGTTTTCTCGATTTTGTTAGTTAGAACAATAGCATGTTGTATCTTTATGCGTGTACAGTACATGTATTATTGCCCTACACCTGGTGCGTTTATTTAATAGTGAAATCGATATTGTCACATTTAAAGCATCAAATGATAATATTAAATTTCCCCAATGGATTAATTACCAGATGTTACAGAGCAGTAAATGCAGCCTACCATTGAGAAAAGGATTTTGTTTATCTAAAGGCAGATGATTATTTTTATGTTATTTTGACTGAGTCTGACGGCAAACTGCCTGGAATGCTATGATTTATTTAGGTTTTTTTTTTTTACATGCAGGAGGTGTGCAAGTCTAGATGTGACCAAATAAAAAAATAAAATAGAGCCTGAAGGTCATTTAAGACAATTTTTTAAACTTAAATTCAAATTGTCAAAAAATTATTTATAAGACTCCTGTGATATGTACATGTATGTACACATGTACACTGTAGAATCAAAGACCTTTTGGACATACTTTTTTCTTGAATACATTTTTAACAAATTAATGAGTAGAGAGGGTTTTCAAATGTTGCGTATACTGTTATGCAACAAGTCTGTATACATGTCATGACTACAGTGTACACTGTATACTGTCCGGGAATCCGGGATATTATTTGCCATACGCATTACATGTGAACAGATTCGTATTCGTACTTAGACATGCAAAACCTTTTCAATCTCACATATATTGAAAACAAATTTGTCTTGCTGTCATGTTGGGACTACTCATTGGAAAACATCATCCTCTTCATTATGTTCAAATGCGTACATAGAAACAAAAATTGTTTTGAAGTCGGTTTTTTTAACACAATTTGTACAATGTACAGTACTACATGGGTACATTCCTTCTTTTTT
>JAVCKS010085473.1:4770-16540 GCA_032273685.1 Pteraster tesselatus | reverse complement strand
GCGCTAGAATTTGTCTTTGCATGGGTATGCGTTCAGATTCTGTTGAGTTCTGTTGTCTTCGGAATATCGGGTTCAATCTGCGGTCGTGACATTTGTGTTCTTAAGCAGGACACTAATGCCATCAGTTGCTTGGTCCTTGGGCAGGGACAAGTATTTGATTTGATTTTAATATAATTTGTTTGTGCATTGAAACACATGCAGGACCCTTCAATGGAACACAAGAGGGCGACAGCCAACTACCCAGCTTCAAAAACAACTACTGTCGCCTGGTGGAGATTTGCGCTCTGCTGAGCACACTTGAGTAGTTTTGACGGCAAATATTGTATAAAAAACAAAAATACGTACCTTTTTTTTTTTAGGGGTGCTATATTTCCAATGTCGTTGCATTTTTGAGAATGCATTGTATGTATATATGTTTGGCTCCCCGTAGTTTGGTCATCTCTACACAGACTTCGGGGGACATGTACCTATATCAAATAATATCGGCATAATGTTATATTTTTTACAAATTTAACCATTATTCTTAGTTTTGCATTAAAGGCTTGCGGCCCCCCCCCCCATGTTACTCCGTAGGTATCCTAAAAATGTGCCAGTACGTGTACCCACCTGTATGTACCTAGGGAGATAGGGAAGAAGGTCAAGGGTTAAGTGTCTTGCCCAATTGCCACTACTTCCCCTGGGTTGAAGGTGGTCCATAATGGGTTGACCGACGTGTTAGGTTCGCTAACTATGCGGCAGCAACCATTTATAAAACAAAGGGCACTTGAGAGCAAAGTGTCTTGCCCAAGAACCTTTACTCAGAACCTTTACTCCATTCCGGCAGTGGTACCTTTTCAGACAGTGACCCCCCAAAATTGAAACTTGCTACACCCCCCTCTCTTCCCCCTCCTCTCCTCTCCTCAGCGCGAACATTTTTCGAATGAGTGCAGAGCCAAACTTTGCCAGGCATTTCCAGGAAGTCTAAACTTCCGGGAGACAGGCAAACAAGTGTCAGTACAAAAAGGAAAGTCATTAAAAAAAAAAATAACCCAACCTACATCCTACGACCCCTTTAAATTATCTTGTGACCCCCCCTCGGAAGGTCGCGACCCCCAGGTTTAAGAACCACTGTGCTTATCAGGCATGTTAGGTTCCCATTCATACACCCTGAGCAGAGAGAGAGAAAGGTGCTTGAGGGTAAAAAGTGTCCTGCCCCAAGAAACATGATGATCATGGCTGGGTTTCGAACCGTAGACCTATGCACTAGACCACTAAGCAAACAACTACAGATAGTTCTACTATTTCCCCCTCTGTTCAACGAAACGTTTTTTTTGTGTTTTTTTAAGAGTTAAGAAAAATTATCGCTCGCAATTAAAGTATTTTGTAAATAAACTGTGCGGCTTTTGGGAAAAAAAAAGAAGAAAAAAAAACAAAAAACACAATCACTATTTTAAACACTTTTTCATGTATTTTTAAAAATGTTTTAAGAGAGATAACAGAAAAAACTTGTATGTTATATGCTCGAGTACTATTGTGTAAATAATCAAAATAACAGATTAAGAAACGATTATTTGAGACTAAACGACTAATACAAGAAGAAAGCTGTGAGAGTTGATGATGCATATCGTTAGTGAACAGAGAACAAACGGATTATTAAACACAGTCAGCCTGACGCAAAAACGGCCTAACAAATTTTTTTGAAGAAATTCACCAGAACGGTTGTGGCTTTTACCGTAATGCTAAACAGTCATGGCTTCAGTCTACATCAGGCCTATAAAATTAGTGGCCTCCAGGCCCAGAAGTTACTCTCAAGTTCCCCAGTCAGCTTCCCAGCCAGCTTGAATTATATCGGCTATTTTATTTATTTTTTATCATAGTCATATTTTTCGAGTGAGCCATACAGCTTTTTTCTCATCTCTGTTGAGTGTTGACTTTGATCTTTGTTGGGGGTATTAAAATTTGTTGTTGCCAAAAGCTAAAGGTGTAAAGAATATGCTGCTAAAAATGTCTGGCCCGTGTAAATTCTGGCCGAATTGTAATTGACTAGCCCTCTTCTAAATGAAATATAGCAATCTTGTGTACATGTAATTCCTCCAATGAGGTTTTTTTATGCACATTTTGCTTAACCTTTTGGAGAAGATGGAATTTTTTTTTTCAAGAAATTAAATCATGAGTTCTAAATGTTAAAATAAACTAATTTTGATTTTTGATTTTTTTTTCTTTTGTCCCCCCCCCCCCCCTCCAACCCCACACTTAAGTTTAGGTCATTTTGTTTTATGCTGATGAAGTGTGATAGTCCACGATGTAAAATTGTTACAGAATGGCTGAACAAAAACTGAAGAAAACCCCAAAAAATACCAACTTTTTCCAGTGTTCAGTTTCTTGCTTGGACATCGGTTGCTATGCGAAATTATCCGCCTCTTAATTCTTACTCTACTGTTGGTGATTAACCTCCCAGACAAAATGCTTATTTTCTATTGAAGTTAACATACGCTTGCGTTGGGTATATATATATAAGGTAAATAACTTTTTGTCTGTACGTCGACATATGATGATGTCACTGTACGCCCAGGAAACATTTTGGAGCGCCATTTTAGAAAAATGGAAAGGCACTCAGGTTGGGGTTGAACCTACCACTTTCTTCTTTTTAGTGCAGACGTCTTTAACCCCTCGACCGCCTGAATGCAAGTGGTTGGTTCGTCACCCCTGTAGCGGCAGGTACCGCTCTTTGCAACCTACGCTAAAACAAAACGCCACTGAGTACCGTCCGGTATTCATTGGCATAAAGGCAAACTGTTGTTTACCTTGCTTATTAGCTCCCCGTTTCCATTTAACATTGATTTTGTGCGTTTATTTTGTGACCGGCTCCATAAAAAAATGTAGTTATATGTATAAAAAAAACAACGTTCTAGAATACTTGATAACATGCTATATATTTTTAACGAGTAAATATTGCAATAAAAGGCATACCATAAAACTGGATTAAAAGGCGGCATGAAATGAAGGTATTGTCCAAACGAGATTTAAGACAAAAAGTATGTACATTGTTTGCCTCGTAGGCTATAGTATATAAGTTTTAATTTGGCAAATGTTGGACCTCTGAAGCAAATATTGCATTCCAAAGATATAGGCAAGGTTGTATATTCGATGCTTAAGTCAGATTGGGCTTGGGATGGTAGAGGTCAGCCCTATGAATTGAGGGAACATAAGTATGCTCCCAGGGGAAAGACAAAAAAAAAATACCCCAAAAACATTTTTCATTTTCCCCCCATCTTCACTGACCAAAATCAACCATCTGGACAACCAGGTATGAAACTGCAGATATTAATAACCAAAAGAAAAATATGGTTGAAAAATGAATCACCCTTGATAACCTTTTTTCATAGATTTAGGTCACAAAGACAAGCAGTAGTTGATAATGGTCGGTATCTCATGACATTATTACACTCAATAACCTAGAGGACATAACAATATGGCTGCCCATTATTGTTAGGATGAGGCACTAATATCTATTGAAGTGGTTTTTTTAAGCCACTGATCCGCCATATTACTACTCCTAAAACATACATACCCGTGACCATTTTTTTCCCCTTTGAAAACATTTTTCTAAATAAATGAGTCTCCTCTTGAATTGGGAGTAGAAAGATGGTGGAACGGTGGCTTCAATAAGAGCCGAACTATCAATTTCTTATAAAGATCAGTGGGACAAGGGTTTATGAGATTCAATCATGATCATGTTTAAAGAAGTACTGTCTTATTTCAGTTCAATTTCACGAGAAATAATTTCAGTTGCTGAAATGATTTGTCCCGATAATTATTGAGGGCAGAACAAAAATCTATCTATAGATAGTTACGATAATTTCTTGTAAAAAAAAAAGTATTGGCTGGCTTCAATAGTTCATTTTCAACAAGAAAATACTTGGAAACTATTCGTGGAAAGATTTGTTTGTGCGATCTGGGAAGTTGTATTAAAGTTTCAGTATTTTTGTAACTTTCAATTAATTATGTAATGTCAAGTGTCCTGTTAAAAAAAGTTTAAAATTTATATATTGTCAACGAAAAATAAAGATTTTTTTTTGTTAAATTTGGTACAGTACATGCAACATTGAGGTTTTAAAAAAGGTTTATTTATTTAAACAGTCTGAAAGCATGGTTAACTTTGCCTTTTTTTATTCTTATTTAACAATGGATGTACCAGAGAACGTTTATCGAACCTGCGTGACCTTAGTATCATGACAGGTCAGAGGTCAAACTATCATTTTGAAGCAACACAGCTCAAAATGTAGGTGACAATTTTCAATATACTCACGCTGTCGAGTATACTCGCCAGTGGTATAAGAACAAGGCAAGCACACTGTCGAGTATACTCGACCAGTACCATAACTAACCAGGTTTTTTTTTTCACTCGCTTCTGTAATCAGGCCATTAGAACATTCTATTGTATATTAAATTACGTAAACCCAAAATAGTTTTTAATATTATAATCTACAATATTGTCTTTGCAAAGTGCATAAATTCTCCTAGTAATATATTTTGTATGAATGTTTATTTTTCTTCTTGGAATAAAAATGTTTCAGTCAATTGGATGCTGTAAAACCGCTAATGAATTTGGAATATTTTATATTAAAATAGGTGCCTAATCCATGGTTAATCAGATTTTAGCGTAACGCATCGCTAAATCTGAGTAGAACCCAATGGAATTGCTACGTTCATACTGAACACAGGGTCCTAATCCAAAATATTAACGACAACTTGTTCCATTCTTCAATATGGTATCTTTATTAATGGCTGTTAATGATGAGTTAACCTTAATCGTGTCATCGCAATAGGTCGTTTTCATAATGTTATGCACACTTTCTTGACAACCCCAGCTTGACTCGGAGTTGTTAAGAGTAACCTTTGTGAAGATAACATTATGAAAACGACCTATTGATGACAGAAGCTGGAAAATCAATTCCATGTTTCCAACCGAATAATCTTCAAATCTGTTCGCCCGGTGATGTTGAAGACAGACGAATAGAGTCATTGCCTTTATGCTAGAGAAACAGACCGAATCCCAGCTAAGAGACGCAGTATTGATTAAATTTTTTTCCCCATTCCCAACATACTTCGTCAAATTATTGTCCAGTGAAGCATGGTAATAAGAAATCTGACAAGCTCTATTCAGAAGATTGATAATGTCAAGCGAGAATCTGATATACTCATTATGCAAGATTACGTCCCGTTTCATTAAATGAAACATTTCAAATTTAACCTGTGGTTTTCGACCTTTTTTTGCCTAGTTTCTGTTTTAATTATAAATGTATAAATCAATCAAAATAATTGTGTAAAATAAAGACACTTATGATATTAGCAAAAATAAACAATAATCTGAAACGAGAAGGGTGAAAACCTTGGAGTTTGTGAAGTTTTTGTTTTCTTCTGCCTGAAGTAAAATTTAGATTCTATATAATAGATCATGAGGACTATAAACTGTTTTGTAGTTTAAAATCGGACAAGTAGCCTTCAAAGTATTTGTGGGTGATCTTGACGGCCACTCAAAAAATATTGTACTTTTTAGATAGATAAAAGCCTTTTGAAATTCATAAGACCAGGCCCATTTTTCCTTAAATGAATAGAATTTGAATTTTGCCAGAATTTTATTTACCTTTATGGGTGGTATTTAAGGTTGAAGGTCAAATAGGCCGTAATTTAGAATGGTACATACGGAACAAATTTGTTGAGGGCTATTTCTCAAAGTTTAAAAGAAGATATCTCAGTTTCGGGCAGCCCAAATATAAGTCTTAAAAACTTCCAAAAAGAAAGCTGATGTACAAAGTCTGTAATTTATTACCAAAACTCAAATTTGGCCTCTTGCCTAATTGTGCCTGGTTTTAACATACTGCGTCTGATATATATTATACTTACAAATTTGCTTGAAATTTCACCTTGGGAAAGAATACTCTAGGTTTGTAATTACATATAACTTTACAATGATATAATATCACCCACAAAAATCCATCTACGGATAGTTACAAAACATTTTCTTGTCAAAATGACAGCATTTTCTCTATCTGCCATATATCATTAATATCAAATTATTTTTCAAGGTTGGATTGTTGCAATGAAATTAGGAATCGTGTAAACCTATGTAGTGACGCAGGTTCATGCCATAGTAGTATTAACTTCCATTCTAGGAGTGGGGAAGGGGGTAAGGAGAATAAGAATGAGGAAGATGAAATCAGTTTATGAGTGGCGAAAAGTTGCACGCCCTCTGTAGATAAGAGCAACGGAGTTTGTTGTCAGCCGAAGTAGAACAAACTACAATTCTACAACAACCGGTCTGTCCTCCTCCGGCTCCGCGTCAAAGTCCCACCTGAACCGCTTCGTTATGTTCTCCCGAAACCGCCTCCCCTTCTCTCTCAGGGCCGGCCCCGCCCCTTCCGACGCCCTGAGGTTGGCGAAGAACCCACCCAGCGTCGTCGTCAGGAAGTTGCCGCCGGAGACGATATCGACGAAGAAATCGGCAGGGACCTCGCGGAGCTGGAAGTGAAGCGCCGTCACGAAGCGGCCGTAGAGATCCGGCCGGGCGGCCAGCGCCGATTCGGATCCGCACAGGACGTGAACGAGCCGCTTCCACTGCTCAAAGCCGTCGTAGACTTGCCCGATCAGGAAGCAGACAAACGCGAACTGGATCTCGCCCAGTATGCCTGTGGGATCCGACGGGTAGTGGGTCGTCAGCATGGCTTCCAGCGTGAACGTCAGGTCCATGGAACACTTCGTGATCTCGGAGGGCGTGGCGCCCGAGGGATAGTTCCGCTTCGGGATCGGGCTGAATCGAATCTCCGTGCCCGGTTGGCTGTGCATCTGCGGCAGCTGATCTTCGGCTGAGCCTTCCTCCCCGGCCGGCGGCCTCTTCTTGAGTAGCTCTGCTCTCTCCGCCGTCGTTCGCGACCGGTCGTCGGCGACCAGCTGCGGCGCCGAGAAGATCTTCCCGCAGGGCGGCATCATCGCGGCCACGAGGGCCTCCGTGATGTGATTCGTCAGGGAGACCCACTTCTTCAGGCTCTCGTACGGGTACGACCCGAGGCACGGGTCCAACTCGCGGAGCCGTCCCCGGTACTCCTCCTCCTCCTCCTCGCCCAAGTCGTGCTCGATCGCGTCCTCGTCGCGCCGACTCCAGCTCAGCACCACGACCTCCCGCCGTTTGAACCACCGGAAGAACCCCATCCGCGGCGCCATGCCGTGATCGCGGATGTTGACCGCGGCATAGTGGACGAAGTGGGCGCCTGGCGGTATCATCTTGACGCCCTTGAAATTCTCCGCCGTGTCCCATGTGTTGTAGTCGATGCCGAACTCCGTGCCGACGGGAACGTTCAGAAAGAGGAGTGTAGCGCCCTCGTTGAAGAGTCTCCTGGCCGTGTCCTGGTCCATCGGAGGTGGGGACAGTTCTGCTGTTGCCATGGAAACAGATTCTGAACAAGAAAACAAATGGATGATACACTGAAGGTTTGAAGTAACAATAGAGGTAATGCTTCAATATGAAAACAAAACTAAAAGCATAGGCCTACTGTACTATGGAAAGTAATAAATCTTTGTTAAACTAAATTTGGCAATATTCTAAATGCAATACTACTACTACTGCTAGGCCTACCACTACTACTACTAGGCAGGCCAACCCTGGCTTGTCCCCGCAATGCATCAAAGTGCGCTGTAAAGACTTGGAATGCCAAAAGGACCAATAAATAATATTATTATTAATGCTCGAAGCTCATTAAATTGTTCACATATGGTTCACATACGAGTCAAACACTTATGCCTAACTAAAAGTGCATAAGACACTAGACCTAGTACTTAGTCTTATACAAGTTAGCTTCAGTCAAAACAGCAGTTGCATGTGTTGTGTTGTGATGTGATGTGATTGTTAATAGCAGGCATTATTATTATTAAAGCCTAGGCCCTAGGCTAGCCTTGGATGGATTATTAATACTCTTGATATCTTTCTAGGCATGTATTCTTACTTACCTAGCTTAGTTGTAGTAGTTGCACTGGTTTTGAGTGTTGACAGTTTAGTTTATCATCATCAATGCATGTCTAGTCTGCGTCTAAATACTTTGTCTGTGTCGCGTATTCGATCATAATTATTCGGATTTCCCACATTCAGTAACTCCGTAATCGTCGCGTCGGAGCGCGCCCGGCGCCCTCTATCTGTTTAATTTGTTTTGAAGAAAGACTACTGAACAAACGTGACTGTCAAAAGCAAAAGTAAAGGACATCCGCTACCGTCCAGGGACAGTTATTGTGAAAATAATATAGAAGCCGTGCAAAGGTCAAAGTTGGTACATGTAGTAGTGCCACGGTTCAAGCTTACTTGATACGTGGGAATTCTCTAACAGAGGCTTTAATGTCTGCTCTTGCGATCAATAAGTAAACACATTTTATAAATAATTAATTTAGCGTTGTCGGAACGCGCCCTCCAGCTGTTGTTTTAAAATAACAACACCTTCAAATAAGACTACTGAATAAACATGACTGTCTGTTGTTGAAAGTTGAAACATAAAGTTTGACGTTTTATTTAGTGAATTAAGTACGGTCATAAGAGTTTACTTACTTGGAAATTTCTCAGGGAGCTTTATCATATCTGCCCACACTTTCATTTAGTAAATAAATGTAATAAATCATTATTTTAAAGCATTTTGGGCGACCGCACATTCGAGCAGACGATACCGTATGCAAGCAGCGTGAGTCTAATTAAATGTACAAAGTTTGCCACGTGACAAAACGTCATAAACTAAACCCACACTGTGACTTATGGAGCGCCCCGTTTGGTCAAATAATTTTAGTTTATTTCAATAAAATACAAATGGGGCTGCATGGCGCGCCAATTTGCAAAGATGTATCACCACCACAAACACATACACAACCAACGTTTTATACCGTATATAGTCACTTTTATTGGTTGAATTTACAACACGACGTATTATTACACATCTTAGATAGTCACAACACAAACATACATGACAAAAATAAACCCTATCCCAAGTTTTGGTTTGCCGATGTCAGTCGTACGCGGCAGACCTTCCCCCTTACTAAGTTATAGCCTGAGCAACGAAAATGTCAAAGACATACGGTCATTTTGGAGGTCTCTACAGAATTTTTCAGTGTTTTTTGCGATAGGCGACTCCCACTGCCACGCCCTCTTATAGCCAACTGGCACTTTATTAACCTCCATACCAACAAGATGGAAAAATCTTTGTTGATCGACCAACCCAGTGAGCGAGCCATACAGCTGCTGGTCGGTGGTAGGTAAAAATCTTAATTTCTGGACGAGAAATAATTCAACCGCCACAGGGGTTGAAATCTTTTGGGGTATAAAACAAACAAATTTCGATAGCCGGTCCTATCATTTGAAAAAAAACGTTATGATAAAAGTATAAATAATAATTCCAACTATGATGCAGGGACTAAAATTGAATATTTCGCCTTTAATACTGTAATTGTTATGATCAAAATAATCCAGTCATTAACAGACCGCTTTCCCTAGCAAAAGTCACGTGAGTAATTTGTTTTTGATTTAAATATATAGCGTGGCAAAAATATTCAATCATAGCCCTAGTTTATCGTCATTTGAAACGTAGTGTACAAAAACATTGCCACCTCGTGCCTGCATGTCTTTCTTTAAATAAAACAATACTACATCATTACGGCTAAATATGCCGATTTGAAGCTTGATTTCAAATTAAAATCGATTAAAATCACATTATATATGTGCCGCAGCAGATTTTGATGGGCGACACTGGTTACCACGGTAACCAATATTATTCCATTATTTCAAATAACTTGTAAGAAGATGAAACAAATATTTGCATCTTTTTCAAGACAATCCATTTCTATGAAGAAAAACTTTCTACCCTGAGGAGTGTTGCTGTCGCCAGTTTTTCAAAACCAAAAAATAAACGGGAATTATTTTTAAAGGGAACCCTTCCAATTAAAGAGTCGCGACTGCCAGTTTGAATACCGAACAAAATGTCCTTGTCGCATCATGGTCAGTTGATAACGCCTTTTAATTACAAGTGCCTTATTGATAAACACACAAACACAATTCCTCACCGAGTGATGGCTCACAAGGACCACCCACATGAATTGTCATCTCCATTATATTAATCCGTATTAATTCTATGATACATGGCACTCCAGGAGCTCCGTAGTTCTGAATAAAAATTATACCTTGAGCTTTATCAGTAATATTATACCAAAATCTAGTTTTCTCTCATGCAAATATACTCTCAAAATGATTTTTTTTCTTCTTCAGTTTTTCCAATACTTTTATGAGTTACTTTACAAGTCCTGATCACTTTAAAACACTTTAAAATATTCATTTAGTTTATACATTATTCAATTGATATATCCTATACATATTCATACACACAATATATAAAATAATTTGTTTATATATATATATATACCCAACAAAAGGCACTCCCTGGAGTAGAAATATCTCACCCGGGTCCAAAGCTGCGAATATTCTTCACTTAAAGAATGGCGTAGAATGTTTGCACTAGCTGCGTAAGCACGCAAACAAACAAAATAGCTTATATGCTTAACCGTTTTATTACTGGACATGTACGTGAGCACCCTCTAAGGAAAATGTACCCGATATGGCTGGCGGTGTGGGCCCTGGGGTGTGAAAGGATTAAAAATCCATGAAATATGCCAGCAGCTAGACCATTAGCCTGATGCAACAAATAGACTCACTCAATTCTTTCTTTTAAAGACATTTTCTTTACGCTGTCCAAGTCACCAGAAAGAGTTACAAATGCCTTTTCTCATCATTCTAAACACTCCCACATCATGAATTATGCATGGTCTCAGCTAAAATTCAACGATCGTGTCCATTAACTCCAATGAATTTTTGTAATGCACATTTTTCCCAAGTCATAATGACGATATCGATAAAAAACTTTTGTTATGATTGATGCAAAATTAAGTCTAATGTTAGAACAGTACAAACACTATTTTTTTTTCATTTTTCTTAAAACATCAAAAAAAATTGTTAGGTCAATAACATAATCACAATTATCCAGGATGGCAATGGAGTTACACTCTCAATTTCTGAACTTTTTAAAACCTCAAAACAATAATGTTGCCATAAGGAAACAAAACCCTATAAGTCTTTGTTACGCTAAGGACAGCCCGATACAGCAAGACCGAGCAGTAGAAGAAAAGATTATGACATTTCCCATGACATTGGTCCCCTGCTCTAGACGTTGCGCCATTTTTAATCATCTTTCAAAATAATAATATTTCCTTTAATTTACATATTTAAGGTCAAAAATTTAATTCTTTCCAGACCCATTTCAGAAGTAGTTGTAATGGATAATATGGTAGGTTTGCCCCTCTTTAAAAGTGATATATATGTGATCTGCTCCCACAAAACCAGTCATATATTTATTATATATATTCATTTAGTATGTGTCTTTAGTTTTATCTGATACTAAAAACCATCCTCTACTATGATGTACTTTTGCTTCTATGCCACTTTACAGATCAAAAGAGAAAATAGACTGTGCATGCTATAAGAAAATCCCCATTTTAAATTGACTTTCTTCATAAGTGAGTTCCAGAACACCATAGCAACCAGATTTTGCTACTTTAGACATAAAATGTTTCAATATTTTTTTTAATTGAGAGTTAAAGTTTACTTTAATATCAAGAAGTAAAAAAGAAATTAAAAAAAATAAATTTGTTAGGTCACCCTCTTCCAAACTGCGAAACCTGCCGTCTCTTGAAACGGCTGATTGCGATCTATGTC
>JAVCKS010085362.1:0-21957 GCA_032273685.1 Pteraster tesselatus | reverse complement strand
ACCTACGGCTTTACGTCCCATCCGAAGGACGGAGCAATTCAGGTTAAGTGCCTTGCCCAAGGACACAAGTGTCACGATCGAGGTTTGAACCCGGGGAACCCATTCTGAGTTAACAGAACCAACTGAGTCCGGCGCAATAGACCGCTCGCCCACGACACTCCTTAAATGACATTATTCGGTAGTTTATGTTTAGATACGGTATTTAAAGTTAAAGGCTTATTTGAGCCATGAATAATAAAATTGCCTGTTTTCCAAATGTGCGCAATGTGCAGAGCGAACATTATGCGCATGTCTTCAACATTGTGCACGCATGCGCCCTGACTAAGCATAAAACAATACAGTTATAATATTATGACTGTAATTTCACGATTATACGACATTTTACTGTTATTACGAGAACGGTATCTTATACCGTAAGCTTTTACGGTTAAACTGCTGTAAATTTTACAGTAATGTTTTACAGTGTAGGAAAATACCTGAGACAATAAAGAGCCGGGCTCGGCTCTCTATTACGTATCGGTATAGGACGGATCGGGAAGACAAATTTACAAACATGAGTAGGTTACTTACCAGCACGGCATTTGCAATTTCAGAATAGCAATATGAGAAGACTAATCTGCAGGTTGTGGGGCGAACTAATGGGAATATTTCAATATGTTGTTCTTTGTACGGAAAACCGCTTAGAACTGCATTTTGGACGTGATCTATAGATTTCAAGTAAATTGCAATGCGATTGTTAGAAATACGTGATACGAAAGCGACTGTATAATTTGGGTAAAAGGGTGAAAGCGTCTACTGTACATAATTATGCACGGATATTTCTTGTTGTGTCGTGAAAACAATGCCGTGCTGGCGGGTCATGTCTGGCTGACCAGAATTGCCAGGGAAAAAATACAAGATTACAGAAATGGGAAGGAAAAACCGTCAACATTTCTGGAAATTGAACTGGAAACTTACCAAAAAGCACACCAGAGTGATCTATGTTCCCATAGGATTACTCTGGTATAACTTTTATGCAGAAAGGAGGTCTGAAACGGAAGAAATCTCTGTCTAAAACGGGAGTTCGGAAGAAAAAGAAGAAGAAGAAGAAGGCTGGTAAAAATAGATGGCTTTGGATGCCTAGCTAGCTATAGGTGATCATACGTGCATGTATTTGATACAAGGCTAACCGTCGAGTAAGGGCGCTGTTTTCCGGGTTTGTAGGGTTTGTAGGGACTCTCTGCGAGATCAGTATAGGGTTTTCCACCACAAACATGACTTTTGCAACAACAAATCGACTAGTGGGCAATGGGCAGTAAGAATCCACAAACCATAACATGGATTCGAGCCCGGCTCCTGCCCGCGGATGCCGGTAAAAGGCAAACAGTTGTTCACGACACTGTATGGTTGCCCCATAATTAATTATAACATACCCCAAATGGACTGACTAACAACTCTTCTTCTAGTTACGTACTCTATTTGATGTGTACGTTTAATGTAGCTCTTAAACATCGCATCGTAGGCTGATACACTCTGAAAACTCCCGGGTCCAAATATTGACCCTTTTCCCTGGTCAAATAAAACTGACCCTTTTCTTTAATGTGACGGCACGGTAAAACGTTTTGAAGCATGATTGGATAATATGCCACACGTGGCATTGGCATTCGTGACGGGATTATATACATGTACCAGCTTTTAGCGGGGGGGGGGGGGGACGCGACGCGGTACCCGATTGGCTTAACAGGTGAGGTTGCTGGCAGGGGAAGCCAGGGTGGAACCTGGGCTCCTTCGGTTCAAACCCACCTTCAGGTCCACTTCGGTTCTCATCCGCCAAAGTCCACCAACCTCCCTCTGACTGCGATGGTACACCAACCGCCACGGTTCAACTCCTGCCTCGCTGTCTCAAGCTAGCAAAATGAATAACCAGCCAGGGTGAAGAGAAAGTTGGTCTGACGCTTTCTGGCCGGGTCATACTGACCCGGATAATTGGGTCAAAATGTACTGACCCGGAATATGGGTAAATCTTTGACCCAATTCCGGGTCAAGGCAGGTTTGACCCGGAAATATGGGTCAGGCAGTATGACCATTTTCCGGGTCAGACTCCAGACCCTAGAGAACCCGGATTCCGGGTCAAATTTGACCAGGAAGTTTTAAGAGTGTACTGTTTGGCAACGATCCCGAGGGTTACGGTTTAGCATGATGGAAACACGAATTTAGGAAATTACGATTTAACCAGAACTGAAAACCCCAACCGGAATTCGAACCCAGGACTTCCAGTAGTGACGGCGAGGAAGGTACAGCAGCTGACCCCAACAAAGACCACGTACAATGTCCCTCTCGATCATTTTACTGAAATCTGGGTTCCTTGTCTAGTGAAAAGTACAACTTGACTACAGTTTACTTTGAAACCCATTTGGCACTCCCTATACCGATTAACCTCAAAATGCTTCCCCGTTCTTGGTGTGTCATATAAACACAGAACTTAAAGCGGTTTTCTTATCGAAGTCTTCACTTTCGAACGTTTCAAACAGCTGCACTGATCGCCGCGGAATATGCGTATAATGTACATGTACAACAAAACGTTAGGGAACGTATAATAACATTGTGAGAACTGCGTCCTATTGGCGATTAGCTCTTAACATTAGGAAGTCTAGCTCGAATTGGGGCTCAATAATTGGGGCTCAATGTCTCTTTAAGTCGTGGGGGTTTGAGTCCGGTACAAGACGGCAACAGGAGGGTAGATAGATAAAGACAAGGAGTGCTGTGTTTGGCTGTTGGTGGTCTGATCCCACGCAGAGGGTATTAACCTACGACCAGCGTGTAGTAGGCCACTCAACCGAATAGGACACTCGTATAAAATAGCTTCATTTGTGTATGTATTTAGTATGTAGATGCTAAATTGCATTTTACAGTGCAGGCTCTGCATTTTTATTGCTATTGGCTGGTTTTTATTTTAAATTAATTCAAAATAAACCTCAGAGATTTATTCCAGAAAAGCAAATATGAAAATGAGTCGGTTTACATGCGACTGTAGGCCTACTATTGTAATATATATAGCTACAATAATACGAGGTTATCAAGTTATGGTAAGTTTACTCGTGAAATGCTATAAATTAATTCCTTTAGAGGTCAGATATATCTCTCGCGCACGAGATTTAGGTCGTGGGCACGAGATTAAATTCTTTGGAGTGTACCTTTACGGGCTCCGACGGTATAGCACCATTCGCGAGAAGTGTCTTGACTCAACCCATGGCCGACTCGTTTGTTATTGACAAACAGCGACAAACCTTGTCACTGTCACTGTAGTCTGTGTTATCTATAGTGGTAAGACGTACCAAACCTTAGCAAAGCGGATTTGTTTCTTTAATGTAGGAGGCCTATATCCGAAGTAAGTAGAATCGACTTTAGAATAGGCCATTAAGTTGAACTTTTGGCCTGTTTCATCATGCAGAATCAACGCCCAGCTATCCCCAACAGAGCCATTTCGAAGAAAAGAGAAGTAAACGCTGAATCTGCCAACGGCCAGAAAGCTGGAAGTTGGTAAATTAATCGGCGCAGGGATCACTGTCATTCGTGCGGCCATTATACACATTCCGCGGTTTTAAAGGGATAGACCTTTGAATAAAATTAAACTGAGTTTTGCCGCACTCTCTACAAGTTTGGTACTAAAGGATGGAAAAACTATCGGATTACCTACGTAGAAATTGGAAATAAATTGCAAGATGGAGGTCACAGCTTATTTTGAGATATATGTTAGTCGTCTCAGAAAGTGTCAGTCTGTGGAGGGTTATGTACCCTTAACTTAGAAAAGGTCGACTGTCACGAGACTACATACCGATCAGTTAAAAACGCCGCCGCCCCCGCCGCCATATGAGAGCGGAAGGTGGGCGGTTTTCATTGATGCCGGGCAGACTGTGCTCACTGTGAATAAACAAGGGACCAACCCCCGGGTTCAATCGGTCGGATTTGTGTACAATCTGTCCAACCTTCCCGTCATAATACCATATGAATGTCTGCTTAAAAGCACTTGAAGACTGGGTAGGGGGAATGTATTTAGGTCACAAACTCTTGAGCGCGTGCAACTGTATGGGTGCGTTTACAACTTATATTATGTTGATGTCATCTATGGTACTCATGTAGTCTCGGAGAACGTTGGTTACGAACCGGCTGTATAATAGGCCTAGACATACTGGTATATAATGCGATATAACGGGCATTATGCGGGGCAAGCGTTCAAGTTGTTCTGTTGGGCTAAACACAATAGATGGCACGCAGACATTACCGCTTATCTTTTATTTTCATATGCTGTAAAATCCGGATACAAAAAAGTGTAACGTATATCGTTTCACCACAGCAAAATGCTTCAATAACACTATGGTTGTTTTAATCATAAAGTTCGACAAATCTTAGTTTCACCTATGAACATGTTAACGTTTGGCGAGTGATTCGTTTTACTACAAAAATTCACCGTGAGTTTCGTCACACGCGTGACCTCGAGTAAGCATAAGTGTGCATTATACAATACAAATTGCGCGGGAAAACTTAGGCCCGCGGACATAATGGGTCGGACATACTGAACCGAAGCAGCTTGCGGACATAATGTAGCTTGACAAGGCAACTTTGATCCGAAGCCGAAACTAATAACTTTGAATCTGGCTTCACCTGAAATGATGTGTCCAATTTATTGTTGGTATAGTATCATAGTTTGACTCCGAATAGAGTGATTTCACATATAACACGGGCATAGCGTTGTACACCGTCTTATACCTGGCAGACTCTAGATCGAATCCTGACGCCGACAAGTGGATCGGAGTTTTGGTCGGTACCCCTGCAGACTTCGTGTGCTAACACCCCGGGGCATCATAGTTTGAAAAGAGCAGTTTTTCTGGCCCACGTATAAGGGGGCGTGTCGGCACATAATGTACAAAAGGGAAGATCCCTTGAGGCCTTTGCCCTAGGAACTGATTAATCGGGTTGTTACACCAAGTAGTGGCAAGATAGAATGGAACGAAGTTAAACGCCGGGATAAATCGACGATAATACCGGGTTGTTGTTCAGGGTCACGGTTAACAAATGTTTTCAACATGTCTGTCGCGCAAACAGCACTCTCCACAAGTTTAGTAAAGTATAACCATCTGACCTGGTCAATTCGCTTAAAAAATGTAATAATGGAGGCTTTACGACAAGAACGAACACTTTAAGGAACCCCGCATTGAATCTATAATCCGAATCGGATGTTTCGGATTACACATGACTTATTATAAACCTATACGTTACTCAACGGCTGATTTTGTTGGCATATGTTTTTCTTACAATTCAAAGAAACCATCAAACGTCGACTCCCACGCCATTTACTACGTCATCATTTACGTCATTATACAAGCCAGGCAGATGTAATCAATTCTCCTCGATTGGAAGCGTTCCAGACAAGCGCAGAGTAAATAGCTTACACACGCAGTATACCTGATTGCACTTTAGACGATGCAGGCGAAATGTGACGAGACTAGGTCTGTATTTTCCACTAATGAACAACCAAGTACACTTCAAAGTCACAGATTAATAAAATGATTCAATCGTTAAGCAGACACTGGCAAGATTTTGGCAGTACTACAAATTTGTATCAATTCTGGGAGTTCAAAACCACATGGTTAAGTTGTATAAGCGGAGGAATAGCGAATTTGGGAAAGTTATTTAGCGTCATACATTTAACTTTCCGATTTAATACCTATTTATATGGTTCTTAATTCACGAATTACACAACTTCAATTCGAATTTGATTGTATATAATTGTGTTTTAAAATAAACCAACCATTAAAAACTGTTCACTGAATAATTACACATGATCTCTGTTTTCCTATTCAGAATCCCTCACCCAATGAACTAGACCACCCAGAGTGTGCGTGGGGACGTGGCCCCGTGCCCGGGCTAATGTGTGTCAGTGATTTCGTTGACTTCGATGTTGTTTTGATGTCTACTCCACCACGCGTAGTTTTACCAGCGCCCCTGACAACCATAAAACCCTACACAAATCATCGATTAACCAACCGGCTCATATCACAGCTACTAGGCCTACCGGCTTTACGAGCAGCGCAGATCAGGCCATTTTAACCACATCAAACGTGAGACAGACCTTGGACGCCTAATGATATTAGACGTCAAAATGCTGATAGTTTTCCAAAGTAAATGAGCATTTACCAATAGGTTCAAATGGAAGATACATCATATCATTTTGGAAGTGATGGTTTAGAGTGGCGGCACTGTTATCACGATTATTAAAGAGGATGTGCCGTGCTGAAAAATGTTTTTCTGAAAATGGTCTAATATCGTAGGACGTACCTATTTAAACGTATACAAAATTGGTGTCTGGTTTTAGCATGCGTAGTTGTTCGGGGGAAAAATACTTTGTAGGGTTGTTTTCTTTCCAGCGCCAGGCAAAATAATAAAAAGAGCCGTCGGCTCCTCAAAAGAATCGTGACGTCTAAGTACGTACTCCTGTGTCCAACGACTATTTACTGTTTACGCTTCATTATAAACACATGGAGTTATAATGTGCCAGAATTATGCACACACAGGGGATCCGTACAATGACGAAAGCTTTTGTCTGGATTTGTAGCCTGCTCTCATTCATGATATTTTGACCATTGTCACGAGAAATCACACACAAAACTCATATTTTACTGACATATTATTACAAACAAATAAATAATTTAACTTAAAATGAAGTATCTAAACATAAACTACCGAATAACGGTAGTTTATTCACCACGGCACTTCCTCTTTAAGGACGAATTCGAGCATTTCAACTTCAAAGCTTTTCAAAACCAAAGTACCGATCACTAGAAATTAGTTTATTCGCACTGATGTCTTATTATTTATGAGAAGGCACAATCACTATAGAAAAGTGCGAAGAGAGATTGGTGTTATGTTTGAAACAGATTTCATGCAGGCCAAAGTAACCGATGTACTCCTACCCAATGTCAGTATATGATGACACGTTTTTACACAAGATAGAAAGTTCATTCGCAGACCAACAAACTTTTTTTAGGATGGGGCTAGCACAAATCCATAAAGACTCAACTGTCGTGTGGGTATATCGGCGGGATGTTAATCACTCACAATGTGCGGTTTGCAGTAGAGACCTAGTTTTGTTTGTTGTTTATTTTTATATAATGTTAAACAAGCCTACGGGCCACGGTCCTACACATTTACAAGTTGATTGTCGCGCGGTCATCATACCGGCCGATAAATTTGACCGCGTGACCTGCCAGTGAACTTCGCTATATTTGGGTCTTATGGTCGATTCCTGACAAACTTCTCATTCATGTTTTAGGTGCAATATACTGATCAATAGAAGACTAGCGTTAGTTTATTGATCTTAATTCCAGAGTGACCAACCTTGGTACCTCAAAAGTACGTTGGAGCTCGCTAAATTACGACCGCTTCAGTCGAACGTTAACGACAGGCAATTATCGGAAAGCAAATTATGAGATTTCAATCTAAACTTGTATAATTGTGATTAAAACCGAGGATCGCCAACTTGACTGACGTAATACAATTCGTAGAAATGCCCATGATTAGTGTGCGCGCGACGGAGATTCCGACATCGATTGGATGAAGGAAGATTGGGGCGGGGCGGGTGGGAAACCGCAAAACGACCGGTCAGGATCAAATTTCGCGCACTTTAGCCTCACGACAGACGAGATTTCGAATTTCTGCAGGGGCGGGAAAAAAAGACGACAACGACGGCATGAAGAGGATCGTCGGGGTCACGGAGACGGCTTTTAGTTAGAATGATCAGATACGAGAAACGCCAACGTTTTGGAGTAAAAGGTAGCCAAGCTTGTGCATTCGGCAATTTGGCGAAGACTGTTAAGATAAAAAAGCAAAAGAGTCCCATTTTATACAAAGTTGTTTCCTAAAAAACAACATGTTCTAGCAACTTTTCAACCAGTGACCCTAATAATAGTAGGCCTAATCACAACGATAATCATAGTGACTCTAGACAATATAATTTACTACCAGTTCACAGTACCGACACTGCCACTTGGTAATAATCCAACCGCACTATTTCAGTAAAACTGCACATACCATGGAGCTATTGCACATACCTTCGTCCAGTTATAATTTAAACCAAATACTTTACCTAAAGTAATGCCAGTTTGTTGCCAATTATACGGGACAGTTTCAACATGCCTTAGCTCTGGATTCGAGCCAAGCGAGATCGGAGGTGCATGTCATTCATCGTTCAAAATGATATACAAACCATCGATAAATATAAGTTGTCTAAGTGTCACAGACAGTCTCATATCGACAACTGTTCACTCTTATCTTATTCTTGATTACACGTGCATTCTTTAACATATCTGTTCTTTATCGACTTTGTTTTGTCTATGTTAATCTCCAATTTCTTGATGTCGTGACCAAGATAACCAAGTTCTAGCGGCTAGTTTCTTTCATTCCCAATCAAAGAGGGCATTAAAAAAAGACTATTGGGACACCGAATGTTTCTAACACTGTTAGTGTTAGTACATTAATTATGGTATTTTATTGGATTATATTAATGCTAATTTAAAAGTAGTCCTATTTTGAAAGGCACCCCAGTAGGTCTTTTCCACTCCGACCTCAATTTATGTACTAATTTTCTGCTTTTATTCGGGTAAAGCATGACGAGTAGAGGCCTATAGGGGTGGAGGTAAAGAGTAACCTAGGGGCCCATCACCTTATCCGCAACTGCTTGCCCGAGGGAGCTTCAATTAGCTTGAGAGGGCCAATTTGGGAGGAAAGGGATGGCGAACTTGACGAAGAATATAAGATTTCAACAGATATTTGATACGTTTGGATCAAGGTCCGCCTCCGCTCCCCCGGCTCGGCACTTTATCTTATGAAATAACGTTATTATATAGGCCTATAGTTGTAAGAGATTCCGACTATAACAGCGCTGTAGTCATTTTACTGTTTACAAAGAGAAAAGAAAGTAAAAAATATCAAGAAATACATCATAAAATATGATGAATGGATAACTCACTTACCCAATATTTGGCACCTGACCTGTCGGATCGATTGAGGCACTGGTATATTATTGAGTTTTTGGTTGTCTACAAAACAACACATCGGCTCACATTTTGGAATGTGCCCTATGGCGATCCTTAGATAATACGACAGCTTTGTATTCAGGCCAAACGTTTGTCTAAGCCTCTACAGTTTATTGTATCATAACGCCACCCACAACATTGGAAATGTCTTTGCCAAGTAGGTTATCTGTGAAATCTTATTTTATCCATCGTTGCTGAAGAACAGCCGATGGTTCCGAGTTACTATCGTAAGAGCTAGGTGCTAAGCCAACGGTCTTGCGAGGCCGTTGGCTCAGTCACGACCGTACCCAGTCACGACCGTAGTTCGCACCGAAGCCAACTACGAAAGTGTACGTCACAATACTGCAAGGTATTAACTAGAACATGGGTTCAGGGAACTCGAGGTCCTATCACGGATGTGCGTGTGCAAACCCATTTCATTCGCCATTGGCAAACTAAGCTATAACGGCCCAACGTACGTACGTGGGTATAAGTAATAGCGGCGGCCATTTCTTCCGCGAGCCAATGCACTTCAACAAGGAAATAGTCATGCCAAATCGCATCATTGCAACAGTGCTAAAGATGTGTATCATCACTGATATGAACAGCAGACTGGTCGAATGTTGTTTCACTCCACCAAAATCGTTACAGGCGACTCCCTCTGGAGCATCTAATTAAAACCAAGCCAAATGTATTTGTTTCATTTATTTTGACACAAGGACAATTTGTTTTCCTCAGCGCTTGATAAATACAAGGATTGCTTTTGTAAAAATGTACTAAAATTGATTGTGGTTTTAGTATTCCATTGACTATGCATACTATAACTGCGTTAGTGAGATTTCTTTCAGTTGCTCCTAAAGTCGCTCAACTTTCTAGAGACAGTGGTCAGTTCGTAGTAGTCTTGGCTAAATGTTCATTCGTGCAAATGTTACATTGTTTTCCTGCTGACGGATAGTCGGTCAGTCGTGTCCATGTAGTCCATCTATATCCATTACAACGTCAACACAAACTTACCAACTTTTTGTACATCGGTACATAATTCCGATTTATTTCTGTCAATTTATTTGGAGGGGCGTACAATTTGTTAATAGAACAAAAGTGGTTATATAAAGTGTAACATGGCTTTTATCATGCACCAAATATGTTTTTGACGAGGCCTATCCTGGATAAAAAATTCTTGGTCAAATCGATCAGACAATCTTCAGTCGAATCTCGTCTGCCAACAAAAAGCAGGTTAACAACATGTTGGCAATCTGCCAAACTGTTGTAAACGTTCAACATGGACGACTCTATTACGTCGTGGGGAATGTTTATGTTCGTGTAACTGAGGGGCAATTGACGAAAGAAAACCAAACCTCGCAGATGGTAAACATATATAAACTAGCTGCATAACTATAACTGAGATGCTTCCTCCATGATATGCATTGCAGCCTAGACTATTAGTTTAATACAACAGAAAGAGGGACACCCCTTTTATATAAACAGATTAAACCACGCTGATACCGCAAACATGTGCCACGTTTTTGATTGGCCGATCATAATTTCATTGACGTTTTTACTATCATTTTTCAAGACTACGAAACGAGAACCGAACGCGTGCGTAAGCTGAACGGTAAAATTCAACACATAAATAAAGCGCGCCGTTGTAGAGTTGAGTATTTCTGGATGCGGAGCGGCTAATGATAAAACCAAGATAAAACTCTCTTTAGAAGACTCCCTTAGATTATTTCAAAACAAAGCAACATCGGTGCTATTAGTGTTAACTCCCTGAACGTATTAGACTTCCATGAAGACTTAATTAACCGAGAGGTAACGCAGTAGTCGCAAAAGACACACTTCGTCCCTGACTTTACCAAGGAAACTGTCATGTAAGTATACTAGGCCTAATACTAGTACAAAACTGTGTTTGGTGGTTTACACGCTTCACGTTTTACACAGGAAACCCACCCGTTCAAGTTGAGCGGTCTTTCCCGTACACGACACGGAAGCGAAGTTGGTAGTTGTAGAACTATACTTAAATAATGGATTTGGTCAGTGGAATTGAACGTGCGGAAGTCGCTCCTTCCGGTCGTTTTCTTATTCCTATTGCTTCCTTAAGTTGATAGTAGCTACGGTAATTCTAGAGGGTCACACAAGACGTAAATGTTGACATAAATCAGGACTTTTCCCAAGTTGCGATATTGAACGTCTTATATGCAATGTATTAATTGATGCGCTTCGAATTTTGCTCCTCAGATTAGAAAACTCTGGAACAAGAACCATGCAATTACTCCCGCCGAGAGACCTCCGCCTCAGCCACCTATTGACTGGTCTTCTTCTAGCCTACACTGCCGGCATAGCGTGTGCCGGAGCAATCCCAATGATGAGGGTAAGAACCGCGGAGCCAGATGCCACCGTTACACGGCCAACGATACCGTCGTCCTCATCATCAGTGGAAGAAGACATTCAAAGACTACCTGTACAACAAGGCAGAATGGTAACAGCATTTAAACAACGTGACGACGCAGGAAAACGACAGAAAGGCGATTTCTCATCAGATCCATCCACCGTGACAACGATGGCTGATGCCATGATCGTTGCCAATGAAACGGTATGTCTGTGATTACACAATGACCTTGAAAACCTAAATGATGCTATTTTAAGCCTTATAATGTATCTTTTGCTTGCTAAAAACTTATAAGCGAGGCAACTCAATTATGTTATGGCTCTTGCAATTTCTTTATGGCACAGTGCACAATAATACACGGTTCAGTTTCGGGACGTCATGGGGAATAACTTAAATACCGACTAAGAACATAGCTAGCGGTATTTGATACTACAGTAGTATTAGGGCTTCATGTTTGGGAGAAAACACAACCATCCCAGTGTTTGATAATGGCCGGGTTTCACGCCATGATATCGTATTGCGTTTGCTGCTGTGATGTATTTATTGCACCACGTTTTGTACAGTACAGACCGGGCTGAAGTACTTATCAGTGTAATGGTTTATTTTGACGAAATGTAACACAACTAATTTCAAAATAGAATTATCAGTCTACGTTTGAAAACGCTGCTAAGAGTAGTCCTAGCAATGTGCAGAATGTGTGAAATTCGAACGCTGCGCGTGGTGCATATGCATGCTCACTGGTTGGTCGATTTATACTGTCAAGTAACAAATGTAAACCCAGTCATTCACGAGTCAGCAAAGAACCTTTGTCTTGTTCAAGTCGTCAGTAATCGTTTAGAAACGAGCTCATATGAAATGTGTTTAGGTCTACTTGATGTACCGAATGTTTTCCTGGTACATGTATTTATTTTCTAGGAAAATAGCCATCAAATATCAAGAAGACAAACTGCGAGCATCGCGTGCAACATTCGGCATAGGGTGACTGTTACCACAAAAGGATCGTGTATTCTTCTGGGCGGAGAAGGCTCGCAGTTTTACGGCTGTGAAGCTTCAGCAGGCCACTTGTTAGATTACGGTAACCCAACTTGCGCGCAGTTAGTTAACTAACACACATTCATGGGAAATGTTTTGCAAATGTATTAGTATACATGTACATGTATATGTTATTGTGTGATTGTATGATGGAAAATCATGCTATCTTCTACACTTTGGGCAGCGTTGGGTTAAAAAGGTTAACACCATTTGCCCCCTCCCTCCTCCTCCTCCCCCTCCCTCCTCCTCCTCCCCCTCCCTCCTCCTCCTCCTCCCCCTCCCTCCTCCTCCTCCCCCTCCCCCTTCCCCTTCCCCTTCCCCTTCCCCCTCCCCTCGGGTTATGTAAATAAAAATGTAAATACAAATTTTTGTCGATTGCCGGCTTTATACTTGGATACATAAGATTGCAAGTTTCTGGGTTAAGATCTTGTTTCCATTTGGGAACGACAGGTATTTTACACATTGGCAATATTGTGGGTTCAAATTCCTCACCGGATTCAAGTCTGATCCGTGGGTGAACAATTTTCAGATTCTGAAAAGAACTTTTCTCAAAGGTCTCAAATTTGAAGTCTGTGCACTCCTGCACTATTATGGTAAGTTCCAAACTACTTACCAGCCCAACTTTACATTCAATCGTAGTTTTCAGAGAATAACAAAATGCTACTTACGGAATACATTATTATTACATTATTCACTAATTAGGTAGCTAGATTTTATATTCGGTGATAAACAGTACTTATGTGGGCCTACATTATGTATTGTTTGTGTATTTATTTGTGTATTTTGTGTATTTGTGTATTTATTTATTGTGAACAAGTTGAACTATGTAACTGATAATAAAACAGAACCTGAAAGGACATGTGTGTTGTTTTAGGCAAAAAGACAGAACTATATCCCCCGCGCGTTTATTCTTACGATTTTTTGTTTTCAAAATAAATTATCATTCTAGCCAATAAGCGCTGTGCTCTTTCTTCATTAATGGTAGAGTCCATTGCTGTCGTAAACAAAAAAGGAGGGGAGTGGTAAAAAAGTGGAGGGTGGGCAAGGGTAGGGGGTAGAGGAGGGGGCTACCATAATAACAGGAGAGGGTGCATGACCACTGCCCACCCCTATCCACACCTATCCTACCCCAGCCATTCCGCTCGACTCCGCCATCGACGATATGGCGCTGACTGCAACACGATCCCGCAAGGTCACGTACAAGATAGACAGTGTTCGTGTATGGTCACGTACACCGCGCCAGGAATTATTATGCTGGACCGCTGGAGGCGCTCTATCTTCTGCACCACCTGTTGCATCCAAGAAACAATAAGCACGTGTTGTAATCACTTCCGTGAACAAACCAATCCGGTAGCATTCCTAGATGATGATGATGTTTTTAACTGTTTAGGTCTACCGGGCGAAAAAGCTCTTGTTTATATTTAACGTGGAAAATTGCGGCTTTTTTTCAGGCAGATTTAATTTGCGTATGAGTGCATTTTATTTCACTTCACTGAGAATTCTCACCCCCTAACCCGTCTGCGCCCGCCCGGGGGCGTCCGCGCCCGCACACTATTTATATAAATAAACTATTTATTCCGCTTGAAATTCGGAGTTTATCGAAAAAAAAAACATTTAAAAAGTGCATTAACGTTAGGCCTAAATAAAATACGAAATGTTGGCCACGAAGTCGAGTCGACTCCACCGGCCAGATTTTGAGAAAACTTTCTGAAGCTTAAAAGTTGAAACTTAGCCGCAAATTTTCACTTTTGGTGAACGCTTCTCGAGGTTTCTCCTTTTCTGATAGCTTCTTCATTGCCTTCTTGCTCAAAGAGAATATGGCATCATGCCTAAGTAGCTTTTGTCGTCATTTGAAAAGATTTGTGCATGCTTGTTTAGAAGCAATGTGGCTCGAAGTGACCACTGCACAAACTACTGTGTTTGGATTGGCCTGTTCATTTCGCCCTCGTCAGAGTGATTTTATACAGTACCGGTAATAGACTATTGTTTAAACTAATAAAAACCGTATTTCATGGACCCTTTAAACCGAATTACGACATGACATAAATATTGCGTGTCTTACGACACGACCCTCACGACGCTCAGTCACGTTATATCTCGTATTATAGGGCCATGTTGGAGTTCAGAGCCGTCGGATTATAAATAAAGTGAGACATGTTGGAAAAAAAGACGGAATAGGGACATGCAGCAACTCGAATATTCAAAACATGTCTCAATTCATTTACGACCTGACGGCTCTGAATTGCAACACGACCATGAAATAAGGATCGTGTCGTAATTCGATTTAAGACATTATTCGATTTTAACATTACTACATGTCCCCATTTCGTCTTTCTAACGGCCTCCTGCTTTCACATACAACATGTGTGACTTTATTTATAACCTGACGGCTCTGAATTACCGGTACCACAAGGCCCAAAAAACGCGATATAACGTGACTGTAGTAAGGATCGTGTTGTAATTCGATTAAAGATACGACGTAAATATTTAGGTCATGTCGTAATTACGGTAATTCGGTTTAATACACCACGTAATTATTTACGACATGTAGTAAATAAACATTACTGTGTCTCCATTTCGTCTTTCTGACGGCCTCCTGCTTTCATGTAAAACAACAACTACGGTACAAATCGTTTGCGTACGTGTGTCGAGTCGAGTCGAGTCGAGTCAGACGACATGGTCGAGTCAATTCGAGTCAGACAAATTGGTCGAGTCGATGCACCTTGGTTGAGTCGAGTAATATTTTGAGGTACGGTAGTTTAATTCAAATTTAATAATTTACAAGAAAAAGTTTCAAGCAACTTTATCCTTGGTTATAGGTGAATTTAAAAAAATGAAATATGACGACTGACGATTTGACTTAAAATGGTGTCACTTGACGACGTGTGACTTGACTTGAAACACATTTAAAACACAACTTGATAACTTGACTTTGACATGAAAAAATGTACTTGAAACGTACTTTTCACATGGGTAAAATATAATTGATCTTTCAGCGACAAAACGATTAGCGACTTGACATCTTTTGTTTGACTTGCAAAACGTGACTTGAGTTTAAAAAAAGGACATGCAACTTGAACGAACAAGTAAATCAAGCCTAAAAACTATGCTCTGATAACACTTAAATTAGGTTTAAAAAACCTAAATTATATAACCAGGTGTCAAATTGTGGCGTTTTTCGCATGGATGGGTATTCTTAAAGTCGCCGGACAAAAAGCAAAAAGTCGCCGGAGAAAAGCAAAAAGTCGCCGGAGAAAAGCAAAAAGTCGCCGGAGAAAAGCAAAAAGTCGCCGGACAAAAAGCAAAAAGTCGCCGGACAAAAAGCAAAAAGTCGCCGGACAAAAAGCAAAAAGTCGCCGGAGAAAAGCAAAAAGTCGCCGGAGAAAAGCCGGTCGCCGGTAGGGGTAGGGGATGGAGTTGGGGTTGGGGTAGCCGTCGTTAGGGTTACCCCAACCCTAACCCCTACCCCATCCCCCAACCCCTACCACCAACCCCCAAAACAGAACATGGATATTCATTAAGCGTATACCTTTGAACCAATTAAGAGGCAAGATTTTTCTGTAATAGGTAAACCTGTTTGGGGAAACAAATTTCGCCCCCGGGGCAAAGTCGTGGGGCTGGAGTTGCCACCCTAATTAAAAACAACTGTAACGTATCTATTTTAAATTCCACCGTAGTCGTTGCAAGCTATGTTTTGTATACTAAAATCCAGTTAAAATCATATTTACAATATACATATTCCACAGGACGATTCTTTAGCGCTTAATGTAATACAATCTATATCTGAACACTGTGCAACTTTTGAAAACGATTTTATAATTCTTGGACGTGATTTTAATTGTACCTTAAACCCTTCGCTGGACCGTTTTAAAACTCAGAAAGAAAGCCGTGCGCAAGTTGCACGAGTATTTCAAAACTAATGTCACGAGCTGAGCGTCTGTGATATACGGAGGAGACACAACCCAACCAGGTGCGAATATACATGGTTTCGAGACAACATTTCTGTAATTTCGAAAGCGAGGCTCGATAGATTCCAAATCTCTGCTAGACTCTATACTTCTCTTCCTCCAAATGTAAAATCACACTCTGCGTCTTATCGGACCACAGTGCCTTATCTTTCCTCATCGATGTCCCTTCACTCAAACGCAAAGGTATAGCTCGCATTAGCATTTTAATAACTCCCTACTCGATGATAAAATCTACACGGAAGCACTCACACTCTTAATTAAGCAATGCCAAACCCAGAAGTCACGTTTCGCCAATATTCGCACCTGGTGGGATTCTCTTAAAGGACGTCTGTACTTCTGGTAAGATGCAAAAAACAAAATCTCACAGATTATCATTAAACTTACAGGGTTTGAAGATAATGATGGTAGAAAGATTCCCTTAAAAATTACTTGCTGAGGTGCTGTAGTTTTTGAGAAACGAGTAAAACAATTTCACGAAAATAATTTTCGTCTCATGAGACGAAAATTAATGTACATGACCCTACGGGAATTTCTTGAAAAAATGGCCATGTAATTTCACGTTTTTCTTAAAAAACCTGACGACTAATGAGGCTGAAACTTCTACACATAAATTGTATCATATACATCTTTATTCACAGTGAGTAGGGATTCATTCTATGACCCAAAACTAGAAGTACAGACACCCTTTAAAGTCGATATAAAAATAATAACGCAAATGTACGGGAAAAAAGCCGCAGAAGAAAAACACCAATTGTTCCGATCGCTTAACGACCGAATTTACACACTCCAGTCCGCTTCGGAACTATCACCGGACGCTCAGCGCATACTTAACGAACAAAAGGACGACCTCAGCACCTTATATATAAACACGAGGCCGAGGGCGCCCTCGTGAGAGCGCGGTTGCAATATTTTTGCGAAGCAGATAGGTGTTTGAGCTTTTTCTTTAACATGGAAAAAAACGCGTCGATTACTAGATGTCAAAGATTCGACTCGCTACCGAGAAATCACTGACGAACCAGACAAGATAGAATGTCACGTGCACAATTTTTACAAACATCGTTACGGCCGGGTAGACACCGACAAACAAACTCGGGAGTAGCTGCCTCGCGAAATTCCCACGCTTGACCCGGGCGACGCCGGTAACTGCGACAGACCTTTAACTTTGGAAGATTTGAATTAAAGTAAAGTACAGGTATTTGAGTAAATCGCCAGAACTCGACGGTCTTACGTCAGAATTCTTCCTTTTTTTCTGGCCCATCATTAAGGACGATTACTTATTAGTCTTTAAAGACGCGGTTGCTTCCGGCACGCTACCGATTTCATGCAGGAGAGCAATTGTTATCCTACTTCCAAAGAAAGGGGATCTTTAGATATCGCAAACTGGCGCCCTGTATCTCTGTTGAACACGGATTATAAAATGTTCACAAAGTCGATGGCGAACAGACTGAAACAAGTAATTGCTGATATCATTCACCCCGACTATAGAGCTACACGGTGCCAGGGCGCGATATTCACGAATATTAATCCAATCAGGGACAGTATCATGTTTTGTAATTCAAAAACTATTCCCCTTGCCCTTCTGAACCTGGATCAACGGAAAACCTTTGACAACGTCGACCACGAGTATCTCTTCTAAACCATGGAAGCGTTGGGGTTTGGACCCCGTTTTTTATCGTTTATAAAGACAATGTACAATATGTTAAAAGTAGGCGGCTCACTTTTAGCCCCTTTCAATTTTGAGAAGGGGATACGACAGGGCTGTCGTATCCCCAGTCGCCATTGAACCGCTACAGAAACTGCACACACTAAGACAAGAACTAATGTACGATGGCCTGAAAGTGCCATGCACTGAAGACACATTTTGTCGTTACTTCCGCCTATGCGGATTACGTAACGATTTTCCTGTCCAGTAATAGTGGTTTCGACGTTGTCAAAAACATATTCAATACATACGGTGATCTGCTGCTTGTTTAAACTATGATAAATCACAGGGGTTATAGGTCGGTCCGTGGGCGAACCGACAAGAAAAACCACCCAATTTTAAATGGAATAGCGAAGGGGTTAACTTTTCTTGGAGTTTACCTTGGAAATTCTAATAGTCACAATCAAAATAATTGGAAAGACTCTTTAAATAAAATGGTAAATTGTCTCTCGAAATGGAAACGGCTATGCGGTGTCATGTTTCAAAGTGATGTTTTGCGTGCTTGGATTATAATGGGTGCTCGGGTTGCTGCACTTCCCTCCTCTCTCAAATAATTTTAAAATCTGCCAATCGACAATTACATGAGGTACCTCGCATGAGCGAGCGCGTCCCTGTTTTTCGACTCACAGCGTGTGGTATTCGCGTCGTCGAGCAGCTCGTCCACCCCGTCACCGGTGCAGAGGACTTACAATTGCGACACACCAGAGCGGGACGATTATCATCACGGTGCCTCGAAAGGGACACGATCAGTCTCCGAAATGCTCTCGTGGAACTCGGTAATAATTTTGTCGACGATAAAGGTGTCCGGACCACGTGCGACAACCACGCGCGGGGAGACGAACGAGTTCTTAGCCACCTGGACCCAAAGATATCTCCGCTTTGTGGATGGTGCGGCGAAGACGACTGTGCTGGAAAATGTTCGTGGATATAGACGTCTAATGAATCTTGCGTGTAAAAACGCAAGTAAGGCCCACATGTAAAAAATATTCTTAGTTCCTGTCGGGAACCGGACCGAAGTGGGTTTTTTAATAATTCATTTATATTTCCTTAGCTGGTTTTATTGCAAGGACCCAAACGCAATGGCGGAGGTTATAAATACAATAAACGAATGGTGTCCGTTAAAAGCATCGAAACCCTCACGTAAATATCCCTCGCCTGTTCATTGTACTAACGTACTCACCAACAAGGACTACAATTCACCAAAATTCACTCAAATCCCGGCCGGAAGACCTAGACAAGTCGTACTACATTCTCCTCCGGAAAAGTAATTATATCGAAGTACGCCAGAAATAAGTACTCAGACGTCTTGTATACCAAGTGTACCACTCACAGGTAACCCGACTTCGAACAGTTCGTTCGTCAAATGTTAACCGAAATACGGTGTAGTCAAGACAACCTGGATTCACGCATCAGTCAACTAGAAAGTAACTTGAACAAATCTATAGAATTTCAGGCAAACCGGGTTACTGATTTAGAGACGAAGGTACTGGAGCAGAGTAAATTATTGGATCATGCATATTCAACAATCAACTAATTGAAGACCAGCTAAATCAACAATCTGGAATGATCAACAAACTAGAACGACATAGCAGAAGGAACAATGTCCGAATTATCGGAATGCCACAAACTGATGGCGAAGATTGCCTAGCCATCTTTAATAGCCTCACCCAAAGCAAACTTGAATATTCAAACGTCCGAGTGGAAAGAGCGCATAGGGATGGCCGCAAAGTACCGGGCAAAACACGACACCTCTTGTGCAAATTAAACTCATATCAAGATAAGATCCAGATTATGCGAACCCAACGCCAGCTACTCCAGGGAGAGCCATTCCACCTAGTTGATGACCTTACAAAAGAAGACCTTGGAGAGAAACAGAAATGGAAAAATGAAGTCAATAGAGCCTACAACGAAGGTAACAAATACCGCTTCTATGCAGGAAAATGGCAAACTGACAAAGAAATACCAGTGGTATTCCACAAATAAATATCATAATGCTTAAATCTCTATCCAGTTTTTACAATAATAGATCTAATGAAGTTGCGTGGTCTTTGTCCACTGATTTTCGATGTTTTTTGCGGTGCACGCATGTGGATGTTCGTGCTGTATTTATATACCTTGGAATCCACCTAATAGTTTTCCTTTATTGTTATTAATACTTAACTACGTTTAAATACTTGCATAAATTGTCAGGCTCGACTCTTATATAACTACACTCGTAAATATAATCTTATGAAGAATCATATTTTAATAATCGTATCATAAGATATCGCGTAAATTTTAAACAGATATTTGGTACAATATACCTGAACAACCCGTCAGTTCTAATGAAGATGTAAATCTCCCCTTTAATCAACTTGAGGAGGACGAATATTCTAAATTCTTGGAGGAACATGAGGCTAGCTTTATAAATGATTATCACCAAAAGAATTACTCTAATGCATCATGGGAGGGTTTTATGGACATATTAGATGCAGCAATACGTGACAGCGTCCCAAGGATGAAATCCCGTCGTAGAATGTCTCCATGGATATCAGCCGAACTTAAAAAATGTATTCATCTAAAACACAGTGTATTCATCTAAAACACATGGCAGCACTATAAAGAGATCCGCAATAAGGTAAAGAACTTGACAAAATCAGCTTATTGGAAACATGTCAATGACTTTTTTACTGTACCTGACAATAAAAGCAGCTTTGTGAGAGATCAAAGGAAATCACAATGTCCACCTGCATTCCAAACTTCAGAAAGCTCATCCACAATCCAACCGAAATCTGCAAAGCCTTCAACGACTTTTTTTACTTCAGTTCATTCCCCCCTGGAACATTTCATCTGACCCCACCCCAGTGTATACTCCAATTCAGGAACTCCAAGCTGTGACAATAACACAAGACTGGCTACAGAAATCCCTGCTTGACCTTGCTCCTCACAAAGGCCCAGATGAAATCTCTCCAGCCGTACTCCGTGCAACTGCATCCTCGATTGCCCCATCTTTACTCCGTGTGATGAACTCCTCGCTTGCTAATGCTATCCTGCCCAAGACCTGGAAACGTTCGCAAATCACCCCAGTGTTCAAGTCCGGCAAGCACAACGACATAAAGACATAGCTTTGACATCAATTGTGTGCAAGGTCCTAGAAAGGGCTGTGGCTAATAACATCATTGACCACATGACCTTAAATTGCCTTGGTAACCCTCTGCAACATGGCTTTACTGCCAAAAAATCATGTGTTACTCAGCTCACCAATGTCATTCAAGACTGGGCAGCAATTCTTGACAAACCCCGCCCACCGCGTATCGACGTCATATTCATGAATTTCAGCAAGGCGTTCGATGTGATGCCCCACCATATTCTGCTTGATAAGCTTGCTTGTAATTTTAATATCCAGGGTTCAACATGGACTTGGCTGAAGTCCTTCTTAATTGGAACACAACAGCGGGTCATGTACCGCGGTTGCTTCTCGGAATGGGCACCAGTAACATCCGGTGTCCCACAGGGTAGCGTCCTTGGGCCTTTACTTTTCAATATGTTCATCAGTGACATCTCGCCATCCTGGCAACGAAGTTCCTGCTCTTTGCCGATTACACGCTCATCTACCAACCAATCCGATCCATCCAAGATCTTACTGAACTTGGCCGGTGGAGTGAGTCAAATGGCATGCGGCTCAATCCAAAAAAGACCAAGGTACTACACATATCCAGAGCGAAGAAAGCGGCTGACCGACCAGTTTACATTCTTCAAGGCGTTCCACTCGGCGCTGTACCTTCATACAAATATCTCGGAGTGACCTTCAATAGCACCTTGACATGGAACACCCATGTT
>JAVCKS010085031.1:0-21968 GCA_032273685.1 Pteraster tesselatus | reverse complement strand
GAAATGTAATTGGGCATTGGCTTTAAACTGCCTTGAACATGGTCATCACTTGCAGTGCTCAAGCAGCATAATTAAGTCTTCAGTGAATCATTCAATTATGGAATGGCATTTCATGCTGTTTTGCGATAGTGCTTTTTCTCTGAATAATATTGACATTCCTATTTATTACTACCGAAATCTTGACAGTGTAGGAAAGTTTGCACAGTTTAATTTGATGAAATAAATCCACATTACTGAAGTTTTTAATGAGGAATTTAGGTCGCAACTTTATATTAAGTTTAAGCAGTGTTACAATATTATTTGATCATTATGTGTAACCACAGTGTAGGCGTACTGCATGTACATGTAATTATGTAAGCGGTAGCCTCTAGATACAAACATGATGAAAACCTATAAACATGTACAATGTATTTCAAAACCTTTTATAGTATTTTTCTGTGGCTTGTGTATGACAAAAATCCATTTGCATGAATCACATGATTATTTACTTTGACATTTTAAGATAATACAGGATTACTTACATGCACAGGTAACGAGATTCCACAGCTCAAAACTGTAAAACATTGACAGGTTTGATTGCGTACTGTGTAGAATCTACAGCCTGGGTTAAAGTACAAATGTTAAGTATGGAATTCTTGCTAATAATGACTCGGAGATAACAATTTGACCTTTCCTCCTCCCATAAACATAAGGTAGAAATATTTCATTACAATGTACTGGCCAGCTCATGTCACAAAAGGAGTTTAACACTTGAAATAGTTTCAGATTCTTTCTTTAAATATTTCTTTGATAGTTAGGCCTATGCTGCACGTAATGTTAGAAATTTGCATGTTCACATTCAAATGTGATACAAACAATGACGTAAAAGGAACCCACAGTCATTGCCGTGGTGCCCCCTGGGAACATCCTAAATGTGTTTTTGATTGTCTCAGTAAATAAGGAACTTTAGTTACTGGGGTGTACTCCTCTACTACTGTACATGTACATGTACATACATATATGTATTTTTGTTTTGTATACTTTTATTATTATCACAAAACTTTGAAAAACAATGGCAAATGTTTTTAGCGAGCTTTAGATGGTTTGCACTTGTAACTATTTAGTGCAATGTATCCCCTCCACCACCCATGTTTTTGTGCAGTGTAGTACACACACATGTATACTTTTATTGTTTTTATATTGTTGTTGTTTATTGTTTATTTATTAACATAACTCATACTAGAATTTACTAGTGCTGTTTCTAATTAAAGAACTTGCTAAATATTACACGCTATAATACATGTAGGCCTACAGTACGTTTCACTAAATACTAATCCATGTAATTGTAAAGTACATTGGTAGTACCGGTATGTACACATGTACATGTAATATACTGTACGTGTATGTATACGTATGTAATAGGCACATGATAGCAAACAGCTGTGTACATCGTCATTTCTGATGTCTTCTCTATGTCTTCTCTATGTCTTCAAGTGTTTTTCCAAGATGAATCATAGTCATTAGGAGGAGCTCACAGCTTGGTCAGTATTACTGGTGGAATTCCTCACATTAGACTTGGTAAACCTGGTTTGTCAGGCAGGTCATGCCTTCCAGGAATTGAATTCCCACCTTCCCTCTGCAGGATAGTAGTGTAACATCCCAAACATTTTTTTTTTTTTGGGGGGGGGATTTTTGATTTGGAACTGAACTACATACATACAGTACATGTACATACATACTGTATGTATACTCAGTGTATGGTTATACTGTGAAATTGTCACATATATGTATGCAGTTTATTTTGTACTGTCATACATGTGTACAGTACATTGACTGTAGCAGCAAAACAGTAGGTTGCATACCAGCATACAATGTAATATTTAAAATTAAACTAAATAATTTGAAGCATACGTAGTGTACATGTATGTTTACATTGTTTGCTCTTGTAGTTTGGAGGTCTTATTTGTTTTCTGTGAAAATATAATGAACTCTAAAAGTGGTGTACATTGTATCAGTGTACGTACACATGTAGAGCTACATTTGTACCTGCACATGTGTTTGCTGATGCTGTGCATTCACCGCTGGATACAACGTGTGCTTTAGCTTCAATTAGAGGTACGTGTAGTAGATCATGATACGTTTTACGTGATACGTTAATCTTAAACTGCTTGCTAATATCACCTTACATGTACATGTGTACAATAATGACAGTAAGTAATGACAGTAGTATTGACAATATTACTAAAAAATAAATTTATCGATGAGCCATATGCTGTATACTGGATATATCATTGTGCAGAGCCTCTTCAATCCTGGCTAAGGATATTATACCATACTATAGCATGTTAATAATCATCTTAGCCTTATAACTTAATATTAGGTTCAAGAGAAGCAACTGAGGAGTCGAAGCTAGTACGGTTACCTTGATTTTGTCATGCTATTTTGGCCATGTATGTATCTACATGCAAATTAAATTTCACAATTTCATTTCAAAGTAGTTAGTTCATTCAGGCATAGCATGTAATCAAATGGCAGAGAGCAGGTGGAATTAATTGTTTTTCTAACAGCACTGGAATGAAATTGTTCGCTGTAATTACAGAATAAACAATGAGTTTAGTATTTAATCAGTGGATTATAAATCTGAAAATATAATTTTGGTTCATATAAATTTGAACCGAAATGTGTATTGCAAGTGATTATAATTGCTTCATTTTTTCATCTTTCCCCATTCCTTTGGTCTGCTAATTTTAAAGTCAAATTTTTTTAAGGTGATTGTTGAAATATTACGATACCCTTATCTTAAGCCACATCATCGTCATCATCAGAATTCTAAAACATTTGTTTTCAAAGGGAAGTTATAAGTTTAGCTGTGAGGATATGAGCAAGATTGAAAATGTATTTCTGTTCATTGACAACCCTACACACCCACTCTTTGATATTGTTTCTCATCCTCTGGGCACTTCCTCTAGTTTTGTTGTATATTTTCTTATTTTATTATGTACAGGATTATAATGTGATTATAAAACCTTTACTGTGTACTGTTTGTGTGGTTTGTGTGCCTGGTGGTGCCTGGTTTGGATGATCAAATACTTGAGATTGCTCGGCACTCCAATTGAAGATGCATTGGATAGATGACTTGAGGTCATCTAGAGAGAAATCTGTTTTGAATGCTCACAATGTGTGTTCTTTATTCTAACCAATATTCACAGATACAATTTACACATGTGTGTGAAACGATATTTTAACTGACTCTTGATTTTCAATTTTTTGATTAAAATTTCTTTTTTACATATTTTATTTTTATGATTTTAATTTTTATTTTTGTTACTTCAATTAAGAGCTAGCAATTGTCCTGCCTATTTATACATAAGGTTTCAAGGAATGTTGAAATGTTAACATAATTTTTAACAAAAAGTTGCTAAAACGTTTTTGGAGTTTATCGGTACATAACTGGTGATGTTTATTTACTGAATTTTGAGATTGTCTGGTTCTAGTTGATGTATCTATTGATTTTTTAGATGGGGGAGTGTCTGTCAACTTAGAATATAACCTTGCTCTTTTCATCGATGATTTGAATAACAGCGTAAACAGCACACCTGGGAAAGTTGTGTTGCAGGGTCAAATGTACAAAATTATTGCCAATAATATATATAACATACAATTGTGCATGTTCAAAAGTAAGCAGTGTGAAAACCCCAAAGGTTATACACAGTAGTGGAAGTAGACTTTATTATTGCAGAGCTTTAGGCTAACTTTACACTGGTAGCACTGGTTTGACCAACTTTTTTAGCTGGTGGCACCGTACATGATTTGGTTGCACCCATTTCCGTATATCAGTCTTTGTACATGTACATGTAAGTCGACGCTGCATTATTTTGTACATGTAGCTGTCCTGCAGCAATCTAACTTTGATGGGAACCATTTTGTATAGGCTAGTTTGTGAATGATTCACTCGCATGAAATTTCTACACATTCACAAAAATGGTCGCAAAAGGGACCTTAGTCTAAACATATTATTCGAGGCGGGAGGGCAGGAGTGGCAATTGCCCCTTCAAATTCGGGCAAAAGGTTTTGAAAATATTTGGCATACATGTACCGGTAGTTATAATCACTCAGAACGCATTCCTAGATTATCATGTTTGGGCAAACTGGTTTCTTGCCCCCCTAGAAAAAACTATTCCTGTATATGAGTCTAAAGCCCTGTAGTGTTTGAAATACATTGGAGTTTGGCCTTTTTACAATTCACCCACTTCAATTCAGAAGTATGTCTACTCGCCTTTGATACCAGAGTTTTACATGCATGCATACTTTTATTCTCCACTGAATATGAAAGCACCCTGTGCACGTATGTTATAATTTGATCAGCTACGAACATCCAGGTCAGCATTTTGCTGCCTCCTCTCTGCAAGGGGGTCCTTGACAGATGTCTTGTCTCACTGTGGAGAAAAGGCAATCTTTTAAGGATCTCCTGCTGTTGCTGCTGGTGATACCAACTATTCCACCTCCCCTTGGGCCTTGTCTTCTTGGTTCTTTCTTGGTTTTTGCCTCACTATTAATTTATTTGTCCTGTAATTGACCTAAGGTGTGATACTACAGTCAGTATGCACAACCCTGTGTGTAAAACTTTAGAGGAACTAGACTGGCGTATAGGCAGTGGGGATAATGTACAGTACCAGTACTTGTTCTACTGCACTATGAGTATAATTTACAGCTCCTTAACTCCCATCCCTATCTTTCACATTATTTGAAAATTCCAGTATACATGTATATTGTAGCATAGTGAGCATCATGTTTAACAAAATAGTAACCAAGTTTGATAGGAGGCAGACTCAGCTATGTTTAGACATGTAAGATGAGGTAATTGCTTATGCACCCATCTATCGGCACTTTGGATTCACAGGAATAAGTGAATCCATGTAACTGCTTGAGGGGATGGAATAAGGTTCTCTTTGAGGGGTGCATTAATAGTACAGTAAACTTGGTTAAACATATTTTGTTTTTTTACTTACATGTAGCAAACTCGTGAAATCTGTTAAGGAATACTTTTGTTTCCTGGTGTATTTCCACTGGATCAATGAAAACATGCCAAAATCCGGCTTAGCTGATGTCCTGGTTTACTGCAGTACTTTTATTCACTAATACAATGTACACTGCTAAACAATGAATACTAAACTACTGTACATGTAGATCCTGTAGAAAAATTGTTGTATTTTTTTCCCCCAGTCATCAAAACTAGTAGAGGTTATCCTTGTATTTCAAAGAATACAATCTTTCCAAACGATGCATTAAAAATGTCAATGGTGGTTTTAATCATGACATCAGTTCCTTTCATAAAATCCTGGAAACCATCGCTTTGCGGTTGCATCGTTGTATGTACTTTGACTCTAAAATACACTTTATTTTAGGCCTACAATACATGTACCTAAATTTAAAACTATTATTAAAGAGAAGGTTATTTTATGTTGTTACCCTAAATTAACCAAACTTGTGTATTAAATGCATTTTTATTGAAGGATCTGTTTGTGTTTTTTAGCCTGGTCTATTGCATGCTTAACAAAGGGATTGTAATTTACGTGTACAGTACAGCACCGGTGGATTTATGGTAGGCTTCGGCGGTTCCAGAATTCCTTGAGCCGGTCCCGGTTTCAATTAAGAACAACGATTCCAAGTTAGAACCCGCTCCCCAAGATACAAAAAAAAAGAAGATCTGCACCATTGTGTTCTGTGCGTGGTTTACCGCCCGCACCATCACGCTGATATACATGTAACTGTGCCAAAGGGTCTTAAGATTATTTATATTGGGTAATTTCTTTGTTTTTGGTTGGTAAAAAAGTATTTAATGTTTTGCAGGCAGCTAGGCCGCATTTTGCAATGTAATTGAATTTGTAAGCCCAAACAAAATAAATGTTGTGTTTACGGTAACCCGACCGAGCTGAATTTTTTTGTGGCCAAATTGCCGACCTCAAAACTTTTTTTGGAAATATTTTGTGAGTTGGTAAAAAATTAAAATGAGAATTTTAACATGTTGCCTCACTTTAAAACTGTTTATCACGACCAACCAGTGTAATGCATTTTTGCGAAAATCATGCCAAAATTTGTGCCTAGCCTAGCCTAGCCTCGCCTAGCCTCGCCTAGCCTCGCCTACTGCCACAATTTTTTGGTGACCGCCCCCTACGCACCTGCCGTACCGTGTTCACAGTACATGTACTTCAGGGCGATCCAATGTCACACGAAACGAAGTTGGCCCCCTGGCCATACCGCGCCGCCGGAGCTACATGTACCCGGCCGCATACAGTACAGCTAGCTGCCACTGTACAGCACATGGTCGGCCGCGTACGTTTACAGTGGTAACATGTTTTACACTACAAGACGGACCGAGAATGAAAGCATGGCATCGAGGTCAGGCAGTTCTTCATGCGGTAGCAGAAACAAATTGTTTTGCTTGAAATCAGAAAAGTGCCTCCATCAGCCAGCCAAGTTGAAGCTAATAAATATCGATGTCAGCAAGACATTTCTCAATATTTTTGAAGATCACCATGGGCCAAACTTTTATTATGTTTGTGCTCAATGTTGGACGTCCCAATGTGGAGAATGGCACGATGTCGATGTTTTTTTCTAAAGAACTTATAAACTTTTAGTTTTTTACCACTTTCCAACATGACGATTTATAACTAACTATATGAGTCGAACAAGGTTAGTGTATTAATGGTATTAGTTTAAAATATCAACAAATAACTCGAAATTCAAGAACTTGGAATTTTTTCAGGCCGTTACCGTAAACACATTTGTTTTGTTTGGCCTAACATGTACATGTACATGTATTTGACACACTATTTAGATTAATTTTTTAGCAAAAATTCATTAAAAAGTTAGGTTCTGTAACTACCGGCTTCGCCTAACTTCACCAAGATTTTACAGCGGCCGATTTTGTATCGGTCCTAGAAGACAATTACCAGGGAAGGCTATAGGACACAATAAACCAGGAGAATTCACATACGTGTACATGTACATACACTGTACATGTATACATGTAGATCGGATATGAGGTTCCCGCCGAGTTAGCTACGTGCCATCACCTGCACCTGCGCAGCGACGGCACAGCTATCGTGGCGTGTTGCTAGGCCTACATGTACAGGTACGCGGCGGTACCTGCAGTGGCAACTACTCTCTCGTTCTGTTTCCGCTGAATTATTTTCACTTAAAACTAATTATTAAACTATAATATCCCAAACAGAAAATCAAACACATGTGAAAACAATGGATAACAATGAAGAGGAAGATTATAAGATAAACAATTACAACACAAACAATTACAACACAAACACGGTGTCTTACTTTCAGAGGCCACGTGGCCAATCTAATACCGTGTTTCATACATGTACATGTCTGTTACATGTACGTTTACAGGTACATGTACACTGCATGCAAGGATTTCTGACTGCATTGCCCGAACGTCGTACGTATGCATTTGTGTGATATGCAAGTTTTGTGTGTACGTGTGTGCGTGCCAGAATCGAATTGGGTTTAGTGTTTGGAGTCGGCTCTGCGAAGCTAAAACTGCCGATGGGTGGGTAACTGTTTTTTTCACAAAACTTGAGTTGGGGGTTTGGATTCTCATTTTGGAACGGCGGTTCCACTCGGAACCATCCCAAAGCCTAATTTATGGTCTACATTGCAATGTGCAAACAAACCTTTTAGACAGTACACAAGGTCTGAGGTTGTGAAAAAATGCTCCACAACCCCTGAAGAGTTAAAATGCTAGGGACAAAATTTGTACAATCCAAAATTATCTAGAATGTAGAAACTATAGCATGCAGGGCGAAGAAGGATGATGTCAGGTCTAGAAAGTATTTCGTTTTCAAGATGAGTTTTGGAAGTATTTAATGATGAGCTACATGTATTAACTATGCTCTCTGGTAGATTATTCCAGTCTAGCCTAGTGCTGGGACTTAATGGGTAATCTACTATTCGTTTAACCGAACATTTCACAGTCGGTTAACCATTTAATCGAACGTTTAACTGAACGTTTAACAAAATAATAAAATTTACACTTGCGACCTTGTAAACAAAGTCAATAATCACCGAAGTACCTTACTGACTACCCATGTACGTGTATAGAACGCACCTTTTTGGGTGCTGGTCTACATGTACGTAACCCATTGTGCAGTTACGTAAATTATATATAATTTCGGGCAACAAATTTGTGGTTTTAGGAGGATTCCTTTTTTATATTTTCGGTTTCGGTTAAATGGTTTGCAATTTACTAAACGGATAGTAGATTTTCGGTCGGCTAATCGTCCCAGCACTAGTCTAGCCAATGCAAACAAAAAATGAATAATTAAAACAGTAAGTTTTACTAGCAAATGGTACCTGTAATTTTAAACTGATCCAGATATCACACCCTAGTGGCTGGAGAGTATGTACATGTACCTAATTAATTAACATTGATATAGGTAAAAATCTTACAAACAATGAATGCACGGACTGATTTTTGTTATTGCTTAGTCCTTACTGTGCTAAAAAGGTTTAGCAATGATAGCAATGCTGTGGCCTCGATATACAATGTAGGCCTGTGCCTACAAACAAATGGCATTCTTGGCAGTGGAAACCCTCCAGCCAAGACATTTTTGGAGTGCCTTTAAAGGTGATGATCATTGATCAATAACCTTGTGTTTAGTCCTAAAGCTGTGTTATTCATTGGACCTGCATAACTAGGTATTAACATGTCAGTCTGGTGTTGTTCAGACTGACCACTAATGAAGCCAACTCTGTGTGCAAGAAAAAGCCCCAAAAAAGGACGAATGTACAATGTATATGTTCAAACGTTTTTTACAAAATATTTGTATATGTTTGATATTAGATTTAAACCAATCTTATCAAGTAAACTGTTAAAATCTGTGAAGAATTTACATGTACATTGTGTGTAGTATAAACTTGTATGTATTTTTTTTGAGGAAGATTGACATGACATTGACATGCACAAATGAACAAGAAATAACCTCACTAGCATAAACTGTACCAAATACTGGTACATAGAAAAATAGGAAACTTACACACATGACATCACAATGTTTATCTGGAATTCTACCTCCAACTTTCTGCTTTTTACTAGTGCCTGTTGAAAACTATATAAACTTAACTGCTGTTGGCAGATTTAGCATACACGTACATGTACATGTACATGTACATTTGAGAAGATCCTTTGGCATTACGGCAGTGTTTATTTTCTTGTTATGGAATTCAATATCTCTGGAAAATAAAAATGTCATCTCAATTTCGCTTCCTAAACTGTACTGTAAACTACATCTTAAACGTCCATGGTTCGATGATGAAAGATTTGAAGTACATTATACCTGTGTAACGCTACATGCTGTGATTGATGGTGTTGCAAGATAATTATCTGTATATCGCATACATGTACATGTACGTCTATACTGGAGATTGGCCAAGTTTAGGTGTGTACACAGAGGCTACATCTAACATCTTAAACTACATGTACATGTAGACGCGTAAAGATGCAACGGCATGCGCAACGTTCTGTCTGGATCATACCATCATTTGAAGAGTAAACCATTTTGTGACTGACCAACATAGACCACTGTAAAATGAAGATAAACCAGCTATAGTTCTAATCTTCTAATTATAATCTCCTAAATCTGATATTCTGTTGATCAGTGGTAGTAATTAACCCCATGGAAAATTTTGAAAGTGTGGATTTTTCCTGTTGTGGTCATGCCAATTTAGAATTTGAGGCTCGAATCAATGCATTATTAGAGAATGAGGGTATCCTAAGCACACTGATAAATTTAATCAAGAAGCAAGTATGTTTTTTCATATAAACTATTTGATAAATTAGATATTATCTGATAATCGTTTATGGTAGTTACTTTCTAGTAACTTTAGTTACTTTCGTCAGGAGTCTATGGTATGATTTTGAGGTCGGTCATGCTCAAAATGAGTTCAATACAGCTTACTTTTGAGAAATGGTATAAAAGAAAATATGCACATGTATACCTGATCATTTATTAAATTTGACCAATGTGTTCAGCCTGATACAAGTCGGGATCATGTGAAACCTGTTTGCTACATGGATGGTAACCCTATATGAAAGGACATTGTGCGTAGACGTACATGTTGTCTCCACAGTGAACATTAAGTGAAAACCCTCTCAAATAAAACCTGTTCAGGGTTTGTTTTTTTTACAAACCTACATGTACGTGTACAACACATTTCATGAGCAGAATGCTGTCTGGTTAGTATGTGACTTGCGACACACTAACATGCTTTCCTAAGGAGTCTCTTAAAAAGCCTAAAGGTCCAGTAGTAACAGGGCGGTGCCTCTGTAATTTGAGTGAATTAAAGACAAATACACTGTATGCATCTGATGTAGGTTTCTGGGAAGAAGGAAAAATGCCTCATAAAATAACATAATATGATATTATTGACCCAAATGGTGCATTTATTTGTACAGGATAATGTGACCGTGAGCACTGACGAGGTGTGTTGTTAGTACCAGTATTTGGTTCATACACATTCTTCTTTGTGACCCTGCTAATGAACAGACCAAGTCCCAGATTATATTTGCCTTGTACAATATGTACATAAGGTGTTTGTTAAACCTTGACTTTAATCTCTAAGGTGGTTGTGTGCTTGTTTGTATTAGCTGTTTACACTACATGTACACTGTACATGTTTATTGCAGTTTAAAATCAAATGTGCAACTTTTATTAGACTTGACTAAATATGTCTGCAACATGCTTGTCAAGGTAGTACCGGTATGTCTTTTTTTTCCCTACAAATGACACTTAATATCAAAATATATAAATACAACCAACACATATTCAAATATTCAGAATATCTGTCATGTTATTAATCACATGACTAAGCTAAAACAAAATGCTTGTATGTTCCGGCTATAAAGTCACGTATGCTAACTTCTTTTGATTATAATCAATTTTTAGTAATTTAATGATTAATTATAAAAAAAATTCAAAATTATAAAAATGTTTTTGTTTACAAAAACTTTGCCACTGGAATACTTTTTAGAATAATAGCCCTTTAAAGATATTATTGCCCTATTGAAAGTACAGTAGATTTGTAGTTTCCTTTTTTCTTTTTTGTTTAAACATGTGAATTCCAGGTGTACTTTATGAGTGTTTTCATACAAGGTAAACATTAACATATTCTCAATGTATACCTAAACATGTGTTACACTTGCTATATATAGATTTACATAATTATATGGTCGGTTATAACGAGATTCGGATATAACAAGAAACTACGCTGGCCCCCGGCGTATTTTTGATCCATTATTCATTATAAACTTATTCAAAAACTCAAAACGATTTTCCTTTCTAAAGATGAAACAAAGGCCACTAGATGTTTTTTCGTCGTAGTGTACAAGGTCCCAGATATCCAGGGTTTTGACTATTCATATTACAGGAATTTGACTATTCATATTACACAGTTCATGCCCTAAGTTTACAGTATATTGCATGCTGTGAATGTACAGTGTAGGCTTGGTTAGCATGCATGATACTTGTTGATAAACTACCAGTATTATGTCACTTCAGAGAAAGTGGTGACACATTTATATTCCCTATCCCATATGTCTTGTCTGTATCACAGCCAGGGGTTATGGTTTTAGAGGTGAGAGGAAAGGAAGTAAATAGCTGGGAAGAACCCTCGAGATTGGGGAGGTACATGTGTAGGGGAGCAAAACCTCTATTCACTCTCACAGGGTTCGAAGGCAGGCCCTACTGATACTACAGTGGTGATGAAGGCAAAGAATTGAATGGTTACGTTTGTAAACCAAGGCTAATTAAGCTGTGATTGTGACTGGAAAGCTGGCACTATCCAGGCCAATAAACATCTTCAGTATAACTCCAGACTTGTTTACAGTACATGTACACCAAATGTACAATATGGATATATCCATAACTGTGTACAGTTACAGTAGCTGTAGCTGGCAAGTATTGTGCTGCTTTCAGCTTATACTTTAACTCTGACCTCTTTCACACAAAGAAAGAAATGAACCATGAGTTTTCCCAGGTCTCTGCTGGAGCTCAGAAGACCTTCACATCCTAAACAGCACGGTATATAGTCCCATTCTGGGTTTTTGCTGTGAATAGGCAAATTCAATTGACTGTGGGTTACCTCATGGTGTTACTGGTTTACACGAATGTTCTTGTGAGTTGGCACTAAAGTTATTTTTGTTAGAGCTTTTATGGCTTCAAACTTGCATGCTAGTGTACAAACGAATGTATCGATAAACCCATTTTGATGAGACTGTACACACGTACTACAGCTATAGTATTGGGAAACAAGTTGGTTTTTTGTTTGTTCTCAATATTGGGAAATAAATATACATGTAGCTATTATGTGTTTTATCCTTTGCAAAGAGAAAGGCAATATACAAAAAAGAGAAAACTTCAGCGGCGGGGAAAAAATGCCAAATCCGTTGAATATTGTCTTTCTTTAGAATAAATTTAGAGAAAATTTTCCGTAATCACGTTCAAAATGGCAGACTGTTTTATCGTTTCCATGTAGCGACCGTATAAGCGTGCTTGTATTCCGCCGCTCGTTGCGGGGCATTTATATGGTTTTGTATTAAAATAAATCTGTCAGTAACCATCGAATATATATTCCTTTTTATGCTAAATTATGTTATTTGAACGTACATTAAGTTCTTTATAGTTGAAAGTTAAATTCGAGCTGCATTTTGTTAAGTCTGATTTATCAACATTGGGTTGTTACGGTGTCCAACTTTGAATGTGTCAAAAAATGGGTACTATGCAATACCTGTTCACAATGTGTAGAACAGTGATGTCATTATATGTCACTCTGACTTAGTTAACCAATACATATTGGACACCATGTAACGCGCGTTATGTGTCTTGACTGATCTTGCCAAAACGCCTGTTGTATAAAAACCTTTTAGAAAGTTATATAAGCCCATGTAAATTTCATTAGAGTATAGTCTCTACTTGGTTTAAGAAGTAATTTAATGCTGAATTCACATGTTCACTTTGGGGACACCACGTCACACCAGTGTTTCCCAATAGCATAGCTGTACACACATGCATTATTAACATGAAACATAGTTTATACCCTGACAAAAGTGAAATAAATATATGTAGGCCCTACGTAAATCAATTGCTAGTTGATCTCTATACTGCACATTGTCTGCCCAAAAATAACAAATCTACCATGATAATACATGTAGTACTCTAAGAAGATATTCTGATGGCTATAAAACATCCTGAATTTTATGCAATGTGTGTATTGTGGACACAAGTCAGATTTGCCAATTACCTACTGCGATGAAAAGAAATATATACACAATGTAGACAATGTACTGGCCGTACAGCGCCTAGATTTTACAGTACAGTCGGTACCATAAAACAAATCCTGTAATTTTGATTAATATCTTCTCAAAATGCAAAGAAAATGTCAGTTAAATGTGCTATAAATTTGTGCGATAAACTAGTGCTATAAACCACTATCTATATAAATGCAAGGTATATCTTGAACTAGTGTTATCAAGGTACCTTTTGGCTGATTCATCTTATGGTTTATGTTGTATGTTTATGGATGCTATATCTTGCTGAGGACACCAAATGACTGTAATAACTGTGTTGCCTATGATAGTTCTTACAAAAAACTCATCTTACATGTATATCCGCCACCTGGTTTTGCATTTCACTCCAAAAGCACTAAAGCCAGACACATAATTTCTACCTGTAATTGTCTGCTTACAAAATGTACAAACGATGCTTTCGATTTGTTTGCCAGAATGTCAACTTTTTGTTTCTGAACAAATTTATTGTTTTTAATTATCAAAATCCTTGTTTTTATTATCAAAAGCCTTGTTAAGGACTGTCACCTTCAGAAATAATTTTAGAAATTAAGAATCAATAATTTGGCACATTTGCCCTTGGTATTGGCTTTAAAAAGATATGGCATACAGTGTAAAAAATCTGTATCCAGGGATAGTCACTGGTATTTACTTGACGAAATGATTTATTGGCTGGGACTGCGCAGTACTTCTTGAATGGAAAATAATTATAAGTCATAGGCCATTTTTTAAACAGAGGTTTGTTTAATAGACACAGTTGGAAGGGTAGGTTTTCCTAGCCAAAATTTGTAATTCATTTGTTTTGTGAAATTTAATGTCTTCACCATTGTTCAAGTGGTACAGCTGTTTAATATAATCAGTTGATTCTTCGTTCACTTTAATATAAGAAACAGACAGGCAATTTCATAACGTTAGCCACTTATTCATTCAAGCTTTACATGTACTAGTGCTAGTTCATGTACATTTTATTGATTAAATTGAAACGTTCGAAAGAAAGTCTCCCAAGAGCATTCAATTCTTATTTTCCAAATGACGAAATTGAAAGAATAGGTTCATTATTCAATTGAATAAACAATTTGCGAAACGTGTCAGCAAAATAAATATAAACATAGGGGATTAATTCCAAAACGTTGATTCAAAAAGTTGATCGATCACCTCATGTACATGTACAGGAGCCAAAACATTATATTTAGTCAGTGCATATTAGTTGTTGTACTCAGCTGTTAGTCAACTCTATTAGTCAGGCATACATGTACCTAAGCCTAACATTTTGATACATGTACATGTACATAAGATGATACCCATGGGGTTGGTTGATCACATTGTTCATCAATTTTATATGAAGCAAGATAATCTCCGTGGATGCATGCTATTTACTTAATCAGTGATTAATGTGGCATATGTGTAATTTGTTAGTGTATATTCACTGATATTACATGACCTATATAGATACCGATGCGCGATTGGTCCAAATTGTGTCACATGACCGTCGCTACAAGGACGAGAAGCGTTATAATTTCCCAACATGACGTAAATTACGTCATACCTCTGGATATACCGTGGTTATATCCAGAGGTATGACGTACATGTAATTTACGTAATACCTCGTATGGGATAGGCAGACATTTTTTTCTTGAATTCGTGGCTTAAGTTCTATTTCCGTAGTATATATTATATAATGCCTCTTCACTCCTTAGAGGAACTATTCAAACTTTTAGAAAAGCAGCAAAAATGTAATCAACCAATATACTGTACATGTTTATTAGAAGATCTTATATCACACCGTATGAGTCGCTAATCGCAAATATTGTTGATGTCATCCTTTATTGTAGAGCAGGCCGCACATAATTGCTGTCCAATTTTCCAAGCTATCCCCCTCCTCTTCTCTGGGACTGTCAGAGGTTAGATACTTGCATGATGGGATGATATTTATGGTTGTTGGCTTTCACCGTTATCAAGGGATGCTAAGATTCCTTCCTTAGGGATCTCTTTATCAGCTGACAAGTACATAATTTGGACTAGCTGTGACTAGAACAGACATGTTGGTATGAGTCCTGGGATTATTCAAGTTTTTGGGGTAGCATGGCTGGTATTAAAATGAATTGCACTAATGCCATTAGTTTTTGTATTGGATAGCAAAGTAAATTATTTTATGAGGTACATGTATGTATGACTCCGTGGAGTAATCGTTTCTTAAGCTGTGACGTTTAGCACCATGTGATGTTTCACGCTTATGTTTTACCGGGTCCAAACAAAGAACATTGTGGCATTTTGCTGCTAAAAATGAAGTCAACTACTGTAGGAGTGAAATTCAATTGAGTAGCCTGACATCTACTAAAACACAACAGTAACGGTTAAAATTAAATGACATGTGAATCACACTTACATGTACAGTGTAGGAACCTGAATCCACTACAAAAATGGAATTTTTTATTTTGCGCCATTTTCGACCTTTATATCGTATGAGAATTAAGTGTTAGGTGAGAACATACATACCTTAAGATTATTTCTAATTAACTCCTTAAATACATTTAAATATGCTGTAATGTCCACAAATTGTCTATTATAAGAATTTCAATGTAATATGCTGCAAAAAAATGCTTCAAGAAATTGTCTTTATAGACGATGAAGACGGCTGTTTATTATTTCTTATTTTGTAAGTTAAGAGTGATTCATTTTCTGAATGACCTTAAAATACCGACCTCCATGTACTCCAATCAAGCCTTATCACACAACCCATCTAAACCATTCCTGCAGCTGTCTTTAGAAAAAACAAATATTTCGCTGAAACCACAAAGTTAAGAAACCAAATACTTCTGGACTGGTTGAGAACTATTGAGGGCGCTATTGACAGTGCCTGGCCACAGTCTGTGTTTGATATAAATCCAGCTACATCAGACAAATTATGTACATGTACTTGTCAACTTTTCTGTTGTACAGATAGTGAAGACTGCCCTCTTTTGTTGATAAGTGGATAACTTGATATGCCAAACATTTCTAAGTTTTGTTGTCAAGTCTTGGCAATATGGGTATGTAAGTGTACATGTACAATTTACAAAATGCAAAACAAAAAGTGAATAAAAACAGTCTGTATTTTTGTCCAGTGCTGGCTGTTGTATACAGTATGTTAATATCAAATTAAAATTTCTAACTTTGTTCAGTATACAGAATTTCTAATGAAAGTGAACATGTAACCGAAATTGCAGATGACTTTGCTTGAAAAATAATACTCTAGTAAAGAAGAAATTTCTAGTACTACTTCGTCCGAATTTCTACCTCTAAGAATCGATTCAAACACATTTGTGTCAGTCGATTTAATATTTGATTTTTGTCAAATAACTTGTATTCTGAATCATCTGGGGAATATGCAATTACATTTACCGGTAGTTAACCCTCTCACTACCATTGGCGCGACTATAGTCGACAGGAATGTATACCAGTCAATATTGAGTAATTCTATTAAGAATAGAATACAATGTGTAATTTTAGCCGGTTCTCGCTAGCCTTATTCTGAAAACATTTTGGTAGCGAAAGGGTTAATGTCCGAGATTCACTGAATGAATACTGCAAAAATGTTTTACGAAAACTAACAGTGAATTTCACACTGTTAGAGGGTACATGTACCTTTCCTTCATAAAAATGTGCGGCCCTACGTTGAAGTCTCTATGGTTGTGACACAGTTTGTATCCTTGGGCAAGGTACTTAACCATAATTGCTCAATCCTGTGTGTTTTGTAATGCACGTTGAAGAACACAGGATTAGCTTGAAAGGGGAGGGGCATGCTCCGGTATTTCTGGCAGTTGGCTGTTAATCTGGTATTACTCATGTTTCTTCTGGCTTACAAGTGAAATGTACAGTCCCGAGTGCATTTTAAAACAATCCTTGGTCTTGTTACCAGGAATAAATAGAATAATAAATATAATCTTATCTCATAAAGGATTTTATCTTCCAAAATGCTGTTGTTGTTGTTGAAGGTTTACTCATGTGTGTCTGGCAATCGATGTCCTTTATGAACCGTGCACACTGCATCTGACATCCAGGGTGGTACATGCAGTATACGTGTATGTGTCTAGCACTACTAGATGAGAATCAAGTCTGCTAGGGGTGATTTGATCAATGATGAAGCAGTTTTGTCTGGGTCACTGCTATAGCAGGACAGACAGACACATTGATGAACTACATGTATGGTAAAATCCCTTAAAGTTGTTTATTGTGATCATCATAGACCTTTTTAATCATTCATGTATGTGTCAAACCTTTAAAGTCGGAGTACTCAAAGTCCCTGTGTTTAGGCTTTATATTTATTTTTTATTAAATTTATGTATTAATTTATTTACTGTATTTAAAAATATATATTAATTTATTAATTTTATTTATTTAAAACAAATGTTGGGGTTAAGGGTTAGGGCTTGGAGACATTTTGTTGCCTAATATTTAAATATGTTGGTCAATGCTGGATCTTGCATGTGCTATTCTGTGTGTACACTCAAGGTTAGGGCTTGGAGACATTTTGTTGCCTAATATTTAAATATGTTGGTCAATGCTGGATCTTGCATGTGCTATTCTGTGTGTACACTCAAGCATGATGACAACATTGTGTTGATCCAGAACCTAAACGACTACACAGGGATGCCAACCGTTCCGTTTTTGCCGTATTTGTTACGTTTTTTTTCATATAAATACGGCAGCACGATTTATATTTGTTTTGTTACGTTTTTCTGAAATTCTGATTGTACATGGCTGCAGCAGGGCCGGTTGCGCTATGTGATCCCGCACTGATGTTCTGAACGACCCGCAGGCCCTACATGTTACGTATGTACATGTATGCGATCGCGCGAGACTGGCATGCAAATAATTCAGGGCAGTGTGCTGGGCCCACCACGTGTACCAGCCGCGCCGCGCGCTAGGCGTGAAACACTTGGTAGATTCTGATTGTGGAGTGACTAATTAAAAAATTAAAAAATACGCACAGTACAGTACATTATGTTACACCGCGCACGAACCACTATCTTGGGAAGTGGCATTTCAGACTGGTCCGCCATGCATACGCATACACTGTATACTTTATTACACGCATTGGGAAACCCGACATGACTATATAGCCTTTTCATTCTCGCTCCAAACTGTGTGGTTTATAAGGGCTATAATAAAGAACGGCCCTGGTATGGAGGTTTGGATTTGTGTTCATGTGATGTATGTTCATACTATGTACATGTATGTAGTGTGAGATCCTGTAGAAGTAGCACGATGACCGAGGTCATTTTATGTTCAGAGTTCTGATGGTATATCTTTATTTTAATTTGTATCATTACCCAGTGTCATAATAATGTATATTACCATATTTGGAAAGAGGAGAATTCAAACTTTCTTTTAAGGGTAAGATTGTGAGTTGTAGATGCTTGTTAAATGCCTGCCCAGCGCTGAAAACTGCCATTTTCTTATTACATTTTTGGATCGGTGCTCGGGTGGCTGTGCCGTGTGCTCATTTTTACGGTTTTCAACGTAATGTTTCATACATTCATTACCGTTTTACAATCATTTACAATCAACACTTCTTTCTCGAAACTGTAAATATGTTTACACGCACGCTCGTAATCTTTGTCAAAAATAAATGTTCTTAATACTTTTTTGGGTACAAAATACAAGTTTTCCTTCTTTGAGTACTTTTTTTGTTGGTTAAGGTTGGCATCACTGACTACAGTGCTAGTTACACATGTGTACAATCATGGTACATACATACATGTACATGCACATGTAGTAGGCATAATCTGACACTAACTACACAGAGTATTTTATAACCCGTTCTCAACCTTGAGGTTCCATCCAGTTGTTAGTAGTGCCCAGGGAATGACAAATACAGGTACTGTACGGTAAAAGAAGAAAGAAAATACATGATCAGTAATGAAGCTGGGGGCAAAAGGACACCAGCTTAATGAAGAATGTGCGCTGGAGCGTTTATCTCCCCAGCGTAAACAAAAAGTATGGCTGCCTGCACATGGTGCACTGTGGTCGCAAAGGCTGTACACTAAATAATATCGCAGTAGTGTTTATTACACGACTAATTGATGACTGGCTGCTTAGTGTGAAACCTTAATAAGAAAATAAACAAATGAGTGGGTACTGTATAATGTTTCAACATTTATACTTCTAAATTAGGAAAAATTACAAAGACTCAAAATTAGTCAAAATATCATAATTTTAAAATTTTTTGTTTTAGGGGAGTATTAGAGTCTATTGTCTAATTGTCTTTTATACAGAATTATCTTTAATGTCATCAGTATTGGAGAATAAATTGACCATGTATTACTAGGGTTTAAAGCTCCGATGTTTTAATTATCCAATTTCAGACCGATTTCACATTGAGAAATAATTTTAAATGTTATAGTTTAGTCGGTCCACCCTTACTTTAAAATTATAATGAAAACATATAGCAGGAAAGAAATCCATCCTTGGACAGTTATTTTCTTGTCAAAACGACTAAATAAGGCTGTTATTGTACAATCATCTCAGTATTTTGTTTTTAACATGGTCTGTGATAACTGTAATTGTGCATGTACAACTGTACTTGTGTTGTGTACAAGATACATGTACCTTCTGTAAATACAACCAGTAACTAACGAACAAATCCCTGGAGCAAGAATGAAAATAAGCACAAACCACACAAAGGTGCATATGTAAGATTCATTGTTTATGGATGAATACTGTTTCTCTCCAGTATGGTACAATATATTTGAAGAATCGATAGAAGTGACATGTGACCACTCAGTCTGCTGCTACATGTAGTTCAATTTCTTTTGAGATAGGCCTACATGTACAGTACAGCTATGGTATCGGGAAACTAAAAAAATTTCTTAATATTGGGAAAAAAGGAAAGCATTATAGAAGAGAGAACTTCATCAGGGAAAAAATGCCAAATTCGTTGAATATTTTTTGTATTTGCCTTTCTTTGGTTTGGAATAAATTTGGGAAAAATAGCGCTTCTGTGCATGACACGTTTTAGACATGTGATATAAGATTGAATAATGCAGTCATAAAAGCATGTGTCTAAAAAAAAGGTATATTTCTATTTTAAAAAGTGTTAAGTAAAATATGTATTATTTTTGTAAGAAATTAGTTGAAAAATGTTAAAAAACGGGAGAGGAAAATGATTATTATGCTCGTTACACTTGGTGTTTTCCGTTAGAAATATTTGTAATTGAAGGGACACTGTTGTAAAGCGTCCATATCTTCGTGAGCAGACCATGTTGTGATTAACCAAAAAGATAGGCTACTCTTACTAGAAGATAAATATGCTAATTTTAATCCACCCCCCACCCCACCACCAAAAACACCTTTGGACCTTTTGAACTTGTTGTATTTAGCCTGATGATAATAGTGCACCTTTAATGTTAAACCGTAACTATATTGTAATTATCATACCGTATATGTACTTCCCCCTTTAATATTCCCTCGCTGCTGAGGGAATCGCTTAAATGCTAAGCAGAATCGAAAATGTTGTTTGTTTAAATTAGAGCACTTAAAAAATCAATGAAATGATTGTTTCCAGGTAATATTAGCAGAGTGGGTAGACAAGGCACTCATTTGCATTATTGTGATACATAAATATTGTTGTCATGTGAAAGTGTCAATAATATTTAGGCAGTGAAGCGCTGGTTTCATATTATGTAGGCTCTCGGTCTGGGGCCTCATGAAAACACAGCATAATCTGAGACCTATCTTTACAATCTTGCAAACCTGGTGGAACTCAAGTATATACTTGAAATCTTTGACTAAAAATAACAGGCCAAATTAATATAAAACATTGACATCTGCCGTTACGACCAGTGTGGAGTTACAATTTTACAAATTGTAAATTTCGTGGCAGCAAAATTTTAACGTCCGTGTGAATGTACAGCATGTGCATGTATTTACTTGCTTCTGCTGCCAGAATACAGGAATTATTTGACACAGATTTCCTCTTTTCTTCTTGTTTTTGTTTACTCGTACATACATTTTGGGTGGTTGTGAGCCTATTTGGAGTGAAGTAAACCACATGTACTACTGGTGATATCCCTGGAAGCTACAAAAGATAGACGCTGTAACTCCTAACAGTATATAACAGCTTTGTTTACCGTTGACTTCACTGGTTACTCAGCCTTCTCTGACGCCAGAGACCGTTATAGTTTTACCAGCTGGGGGAGTCTTTACAAAATGCTTGGATGCTCATCTTTTTATGTTCCTGGTATATATGTTTTATACAATGATTTGAATCCCAAATGTTTTGGAACCAACCCATCTTAAACGGAATTGTCTCAACCTAAAAATTAATAGCCTAAAGGCTTACTGTGTGTTAATGATGAACAATGGTTCTGTCATGTGTCCTCTTTGTGTGGTTGTTCAAAAAATGTTAAGGAAAAACCACAATTTAATTTGAACAAAGAATGCATCATGTAGTCCTACATGTACATTGTACATGCCAAATCTGTAGGGCTATACATGTACATGGGTAGTTACTGTATACAGTGTATGTGTGTACAGCTATGCTATTGGGAAACACTGGTGTGACATTGTGTCCCCAAAGTGAATTCAGCATTTAAATTACTGTATAAACCAAGTAGGCTCTAATGAAATTTATATGGGCTTAGATAACTTT
>JAVCKS010084920.1:0-21968 GCA_032273685.1 Pteraster tesselatus | reverse complement strand
GTTATGGGGGATGCATAGGCTATTAAGAATGTCTGAAAAGTCATAATGTTCATTTTATTTAGACTCGCTCTTTAAGTTTTTAGGATTAGAGAAGGTAACAATATTATTTTTATGATTAGGATGAATAAGACAGGTATATAATCATTTATTTCTCTCAAATTGATCTATTCAGACTAGGGAAAATTTAAGATTAGGTATCAGTTGAGGAAGAAGTTTGGAATTTGGCTAGAACTAGTAGTAACTTAGGGGCAAAAAAGACCCTTTTACATTATTTTACTTTATCCGTACGAGGCTAAAGTCAATGGCTACACTTGCTTGTACTGTATACGCGACTATAGACTTTCAACTGCAACTTGTAGCCTTTATTTGGGATACCCAAAAAGTTGTATACATGTACTATTAAAAATAGATTAGAACGAGTTGAAAACTTCTTCCTCTAGTGATTCTTAATTTTTCATAGTCTAATTAGTAAGGTACATTTGGGAAAATAAACGATGGGAAAATAAACGAAGGGAAATGAGTTGCTACTTATATACCATGGAAGAAGGAATGGATATAGGCCTACAAAGTGTACACACAGTTTTACCGTTATTGGATGGTTAATTATATCAAATAATCATACAGTAGTAACGTACATCCATTATTGTAATAGCGGTCACTAGTATACATAAGAAAACAACCAATTAATTATACCTGTTCCTTCAAGTCAAATAAGTGAGACAGTGCTTAGCGGCATTCACCTTTCACCTACCCATCGTGAGTTTTCTGTGTAGGGGAAAAAGGCTGTTTTTTAATTTAGATGTCTGTTTTTTAATTTAGTTGTCTGTTTTTGAATTTAGTTGTCTGTTTTTGGTTTTAGATGTCTGTTTTTGAATTTAGTTGTCTGTTTTTGGTTTAAGTTGTCTGTTTTTGAATTTAGTCGTCTGTTTTTGGATTTAGTTGTCTGTTTTTGGTTTAATGAATTTTGGCCCTTTTGGCCGCCCATAATATTTCGGTGTTTTGTGTCGACTGTTGTACGCCGTACTTTTTAAACAAACATAATGTGCCGTGTATTTTGCAATGTTGATGGATATACATATAGTGGTAAAGGCTATTTACTACTAGACATTGATATTTTTGTCTGTGAACACAAATACGGTGTTCGGCTCAGGTTGTTTCGATTGTTGTCGTGGTTGTTGTTGCGGTTGTTGTTGATGAAAACAAAATCTCGGGAAAGTGACTGGATAACTTCGATCGCACTGCACCTTTAAGGCGACGTCATGTGACATTAAAATCTTCAATATAACATGCCCTCAAATTGTAGGTGGAACTCATCCTGGCTTGAAGACATACACAATTTCAGCGCGATCGCGCATTTCCTTATGTGGATGTATATCTTAATTGTTAAACTGCTCCTTTAAGATAACGTCACGTGACACTTGATAACTTCTATATAAATGCCCTCAAATTGTAGGTGTAATACATCCAAGCTTGAAGACATACAACATTTCAGTGCGATCGCGCATTTCATTCTGTAGATGTATATCTTGTAAAACTGCACCTTTTAGATGGAGATCACGTGACAATTGAAGTTCTCACATCTTGGATGTAGAACATCCCAGCTTGAATACATGCAAAGTTTCAGGTTGATGGCGCGTTTTTCCGGATGATATAGAATGATGTAAAACTGCACCTTTAAGGTGATGCCATGTGACACTTGAAAACTTCAATATAACATGACCTCAGATTGGTGGGATACATTTTAGCCTGAACCCATACAAAATTTTAGCGCGATCGCGCATTTCATTATGTAGATGGATATCTTGTTCAACTATTTTAAGTTGGAGATCACGTGACACTTGTTGGTGTCATTATGAGAAGACCCCATATTCTTGATGTAACACATCCCGTGTTGAATACAATTGCAAGATTTCAGTTTGGTTGAATATATCCCGGCTTCAATTCGTGCAAGGTTTCATTTGTTTATGCAGTTCATGCAGTACTGCACCTTTAAGGTTTTGCCACTCACACTTGATAATACTGTAGAGACTGTGTTGACAGACAAGACACACACACCCGCACGCACAACACTATGGCATTATATGTTTCCACGTGGTGGACTCATTTTAACAAAGTGGGTCAAATTATGAAAAGTTTTCGTACGTTTTCGCTCAAAAGTAACGTTCGGATGGTTTGGCACTCTGTGTAAGACTTGTATAAATGTTTAGGCTCTTTCAAATAATGCAAACTGGCCTTTGGAAAGTTTAAAAATTTTGCCTGGTCTGTCTAATCAGGTCTATATTCTAAACAAACGTTAATTTCGACGCCATTGTACGATTTGTTTAGTCGGCTATAGACCTCAACTCCGAGTATAGATTCGAGTGTATAATTATAGTATTAGTCCGTAATCAGACTGGCGCGCCCATAGAACACCGCTGTTGCGTGAAATAATTCCCTTTGCTTAATTTCATCCCCGTCTAAAATTAATGCCGCTATAAAATAATCTTGCCGCGAAGCCCTAACGTCGTAGATCCGGCGGCCGCTTGATTGTAGATCTGGTGTAATCTGAGGCATTTCTTAATCATTTTAATCAATTTTTTGCAAGATTACTTTTATCTTCGAAAAATCTTTTTCTTTTAAAACTTGATTTACATTTTGTTCATTTAAATATCAGAGGGAAGGAAGACAAAAGGTCTAATAATCCCCTCCCCCGCCTGTTGACGCCTATGGCTATTCGAGTTTTATGAGCCAAGCAGAGCGTGGTAGTTTCCCAACAGTTATCACTTGTTTTGCGAAATACAATATAAGTTATGTTTATAAAACAAACAGACTCAACCATCTTTTGTTTCACCTCGTCTGGTATTTATATGTAATCGAAAACGAGACACTGGTAGGTCTTAAATAATGATACTGATATGTTTATTTTATTACTATTTTCAACAAGAAAATATGGATGGAACTATAGTTCACCAAACCCTATAAAAAGGCCCCACTCGCGCAGCCACCAAACAACCAATAGATTGACCAACCTTATTCAGATCTCGTCGTTATGGAACGCCAAAGAGGCATTTAAAATGCGGTGAACAACTGGCGTGATAAAACACAATCGGTGATCTGTTTGAATTAATCGGTTGGTGTTTTCATTACCGCTCTTTTCATCGCTCATTTCAGAAAAGGCCTTTGGACAGTTTCCAAATTTGGCCTGATCTGTCTAATCATATCTATAATATTCTAAACGAACGTTAATTTCGACGCCATTGCACGATTCGTTTAGGCGGCTACACTTTTCAGCGGATCATGTTTTTTACATTTTTACGATTATTTTAACTTTAAATTACATTTACGGCCAAGTTATTTTACGATATTATAACTTGACTCCTAGTTGCCATTCATTTTACCATTTTTAACCGAACATTTTTAACAGTGTAGGCCTAAACTCCGAGTATAGATTCGAGTGTATCTAGTATCGAGTGTGTTGACAATTTCAAGTCCGTAATCAGACTGGTGCCCCCATAGAACGCCGCTGTTGCGGGAAATAATTCCCCTTGCTTCATGTCATCCTCGTTAAAAATTAATGCCGCTATAAAATAATCTTGCGACGCTCTACCGTCGTGGATCCGGCGGCCGCTTGAAGACCCCGGAAATTGTTTGATTGTAGATGCTCTCTGGTGTAATCCGAGTCATATCTTCATCATTTTAATCAATTTTTATAGCAAACGATTTTGCAAGATTACTCTTATCTTCGAATAATCTTTTTCTTTTAAAACTTTTACATTTTTGACATTTAAATAATAGACGAAAGATCTGATATCCCCCTTCCCGCCTGTTGACGCCTATGGCTATTCGAGTCTGATGAGCCAAGCAGACCGTGGTAGTTTCCAGTTATAAGAGTCAAAACAGTTATAACTGTTTTGCGAAATACAATATAAGTTATGTTTATAAACAAAACAGGCTCATCCCATCTTTTGTTTCACCCCGTCTGGTATTTATGTAATCCAAGTCTCGACACTGGTTGGCTCATTTTAACACAGTGGGTCAAATTATGAAACGTTTTCGTCCGTTTTCAAAAGTAAAGGTTGGATGATTTGGCACTCTGTGTAAGACTTGTAGAATTATTAAAGCTCTTTCACATGATGCAAAGATTGACAATGAGTAAATTTTCATTTATGAAATATGATGCCTCATAATATGACACGTTTATGTAACATAGTTACGTAATTGTTGACGTAATCGTCCAGAAATAGGGGTTTATATATATACTAAGATCTAAGTACATGTGAAGTTTCAAATCTGTAGGCGTTTTAGTTTTCGAAAATAAAACCAGAAGAGTTTCAAAAGGTTTTTGGCTGTTGCCAAACACCTAATAAACAATTTTACTACGACATGTATTATGCATTAGCACACTACCAAATAATCTATACTACTAATATAATGCGCTGCTCCTCTGCCTCGCCATCAAATACGTCGCCATCAGCGGGCGGCAGCGCGGAGTGCTGCGCAGCGCGCGCAGTACACGCACACGCACACGGGCGAACGGCCTTAACAATGTGCGAAACAATCCGATCAACATTAATCATCAATCCGGCATCAACAGGTATTTAGCCCGCAAGCGCGGGCGACGGGTATATAATTATTCGATCTGGAATTACTGGTCGTTCTACACTATCGCCTGACGAAGACTAGCACTACGCAGCTGAAACGTTAAATCGTTCCCATTCGTTGATTACATCGTGAGACATAGGATAAGTTTGTTATTACTGCTGATGCACTAATTAAACAGCTGGGTTGATTTTTGCCATTGCAAACATTTGCAGCAAAAATCAACTCAAAGGAGCTGTCATTCGAATGTACTGTATTCAGCAAAACGCATTATTTAGTATTATTTTATCCCGCAAAATATCCTTAATGTCTTCAGCTGCTATATCGGTTGAGCATTGTGATGTGTACAAAATGTCCGACGCTCACATTGTTATTGCGGCCGAATGTACACCGGTGTGGCGGTCTCAGGAGTCCGGGGTGTTCAGAGATCCAGATGACTACACCGGACATATCTGCGCATGACTCCGGGTTCTGCGCATGACGTCGCATTACGTATTTTACCACTAATTATTTGGTCATCTGGCTCTCTGAGCACTCTGGACTTCTGAGACCGCCACACCGGCCGTGGTGATAAAGTTAAACATTCCACCTCTGAACGCGCGCGCGCACTGCGGACTGACAGTTTACAATCCCGTTCATTCTTAAATTCCGTTAGGTTTTGCCCCAGCGTCCTCCTCTACCTCTCCAGCATCGTACCGGGGCTGTGGCTCCTGCAGATGGACCTGTATTCCCAGCGGATCGACTATCGGGATTCCCAGGGATTGGAGGACTGTTCACCCGACACTGTCTTTAATACATCCACTCTCAGTGGCGATGTTGCCGGGGTAAGACATGACGAAACATTATGCCTAAACTTTAATGCGCTTTGAGTTCGGCTTCTGCATCCCCCCCCCCTCCCCCAACAAAACAAGCAGTACGGTCTACATTGTTATTTGAGCCGCGAGGCGTTGCAAAACTATTGTGATCGGGGATGTTTGTGTTTCTGTCTGTTACTCCGCATATATTAGCTCAGTCATGGTTGACAAAACTAACTTCACCGCGTACCGGGTAGGCCTAACAAATGTGTTATAATGTTGGTACCCAAATATTATGTTCTTGTTTACCAGTGCTACTGTCGTAAACATAGAGGGGAGAAGGGCATGGTAGGCACCCCATGCTTCACACGCCCTCCCTTTCCCTCATCCCTCCCTACTTCCTCTACCCTGGTAAATAGTGTTTTGTGTCTATATTTAACACGAGACTATTTATACTGCTAGTTACATACACAAGAAAGATTTGAGGTCAGTATAGGCCTATGTGCGGCCCAAAGACGTTTGATTTATTTCAGATATCAAACATAAATCATGGCGATAGCTGGCAACCTTTGAACAATTCAAATAAACAGAAGATAATGTGAGAGTATGGATGAGTTGTTTTGTCAAAAGTAGTAAAATGCTTGGCCTGGCGTATCCCTTCTTCTAATTTAATTATAATTATACCAATCTAGCGCAACTTGTATTAGTGACGTTTCCGTAAAAAAAAATTCGGTTCCTGCCTGACTTCGTATACGTTTCCCTACGAGGACATTGGATATATCTACCGATCCCAAGTTTGAGAGATTGTAATAATAGTTTATTGGTTTCACTTTGGAGCTAATAGCTAATAGTTACTATGAGAAGCATTATTCAAAGTCGGGGTGGCTAGAACAACATTTAGCATCCGGAGTTTGATATCGAGCTGTGGTGTGTTCAAGCGAGACGCAAATCTTGAAATCATGCAAACAAACTATGAAAACATGTGGTCCGATCGAGACTTCCTCTTAGATACTTGAACAACCGAGCTTATATTTCTCGAAATATTATGTGGCACAACATTCCTGCTCCCTAATTTGGTACTTCGGCGAGAAAATGAGATGGAGAAACTCCTAACAAAGGACTCACTAGGAAAGATTAGGACAAGACGTCAGTTTCTTTAAAATGTGAACAAAGCGTCACTGGCTAACTCTAATGTACCTCGTGTCCCCCTGTAAATAATGATTTTCTTCATGAATTTCTTCATGAATCAATTTTCTTCATTTTCTCCATGAATTTTTGTATTATTACCCTCTCATATAGGCGTAGGAGTTGGGGCAGAAGGGCTCTAGTCCCTCCCCCCTCCCCCCGCATGTCAAAGGTGGGTCCTGGAGTATTGTTTCAGCCCATCACCAACTTTCAGGCAGAGATAACAAAAATAATATTAACTGTTATTTTTATTTTTCATCATGGTTTTATTGGCAACCTAAAGATCTACAACTGAATGACGTTTTGAAGTCCGTTCACTCGGTTCTAATAATTTTCACGACCTGATTTAATAAATAATATTCTTTCCTTATTACTTCTTACATGTACATGGAAAAATCACATTTTCAAATTCATGATCTTTTTTTACTGGCAAGTTTAGCCTCTCAACAAAACATGGCTTCATACCGCCCTGTCCCCGTTCTATTATAACAACACCAACACCGATATCGCTGTATACACCATGGATTGTTTTGGTTTAACGTTAACGACATTACGGATCATTGCATTTCTGTAACAAGATTAATATAATTGGTTACAGTTGCAGGTCGACATTCCGGTCGATTTATCGGACGATGCGTGGGCGTTAGCTTTGGAGCAGATTGTTCTCCTTCTCCTGATCATCGGAAGGTGGCTCCTTCCCAAAGGAACCCTGTCACGCGACCAGCTCTCTCAACTTCTATTGGTCTATATCGGTATGGCGGCAGACATCTTGGAGTTCTCTCTGGAGAGCCTGAGGGAACAGGCCGTCATATGCAACCTGATTCTGATCACCATCATCCTGGCAATATGGACCTGGAGTCTGCTGCAGTTCACACTCGTCCTAACCTCGGTGTCTGCTCCCAGACCCAGAGCCGCTAAAATCAGCTCTGGCAGATCTTGCAAGGGCTGCTTCAGTTGCTGCGAGAATGAGATCTGGGCCCTGTGCATTACCATCGTCATGCAGGACGGCCCGTACCTGGTGATGCGGCTCTACCTCATGGCTGCCTTCAGCGTCATCAACCAGATGATGCTGTTCTTTACTATTAAGAATATACTGGTAATCGTGCTGCAGGTCTATCGTATGATGACTGTTTGCTGTAAGACTGAAAATGTTTCGAATAATGATGTGGAGCTTGTGCAGAATGGCGACGAAAACTAGTTAAAAAATAGTCATTGCTAGCTACGTGATGTTTGGAAACATACGCCTATCATCGACTTCCTCTGACTTAAGAGATTTCGTCTGGCTTAAGTGCGTTTTAAAAGAAGTGTTGGTTTCGTTACCAGAAATAAAATAATAGGCCGTTATGATTTCCTGGCAAATTTCAACCCAAACATCATCCGGTTTTAACATTCAGCTCATTCCATTTCGTTTGAAAGTAAACGCAACCTCTATCGGCTACTTAACAGCGAAAAGAGCAATTCAGTTTCAATGGTTGAGCATTGACAGGACACAGAATTATAATTCAAATTCAAAATAATACTCAATTCAAAATAAAGTTCGTACAGTTTCGTCTTCATCGTTCAATTTCAGCAAAATGTAACATTATTAGGAAAACAAATTCACATAATTGTTCTCGCATTCGAATTCGTTTCTGTGCCAGTATACTTTCAATACTTTAAATACTTTATTTCCACTCAATCAATTAATAAAGCAATATGTGCATACATGAATAAGTGGCGGGAGTCTCCAAAAAAGCAGGGCTTGTCGATTTGTGACCCCTTATGTGACCTGCTCTGCAAAAATGAGTCTCATGTAACAGAAAACTTTATTTTGGTTATATATTTGGCTGGAAAGAGTGCGACACCAGCTTTATTTTGAAATGAGTTGGGCACCGTTTGCATTTTTGGTTCAAAAGTTATCATCTTTTGAACCAAAAATACTAGGTTATAATATGTGTAAATCCTTAGATAAACTATACTATAACTTGAATCAAGATTTTGTGACATGTGACCCATTTTTGCAGAGCGGGTCACTCATAGTGTGTAGGTTGCGGGTTTAAATTATGTATACAAAGAAAACGTAAAATCTATACTACTATAATCCTATGTGATCTCTAATGACTCTTAATTTGATTGCCAATTGGAATACATGCAGTTAGTAGAAATTCATCTGAAAAATTATGATTTTATGATGATTTTAAAGGAAATTTATTGACAAGATCATCGAACTCGATGTGTGCACCAAAACGAAATTGAATGCTATATTAGAATAGAAACGGCAGTTTGAATTAAAAAAATGCGTGAATTTGAAGGGGCGTTAATGAACTTTTTCTGTTGAAATTGGCTGAGTAAAGCTATTATACTATGAAATAATTTGATTCATTTGGAAATATAGTCTATTCCATTTTGGTTTTCATTTCATTTAATTTCATTTCATTATTTCCCCCCGAGACAAAAACAGATGTACACAAATACAAAATTAAAATTTAATAAATACATTTTACACCAGAAAATCCCCAAACATTATTTGTATACAGGTAATCACCCCCAATACATTTACAAGACAGAACAGAGGGTAGCACACCTGTGGGATTACAAACAAAGTAAACTTAATTACTGTCGAGTTGCTCTCCTAATGCTACCAAAACACAGACATTCAGAAAACCACAGGAAACATCATCACAAATTTGTTGATTTACATTGTAAATAAAACAAAATTAATAATAAATAAATAAACCAAATAGTACACTATAATATTTTAAACGCCAATTAAAAAAAATAACAACTGATTTATAATGATTATCTAGTTTATTACTATTAATTTTGCTCGGGGAATAGTAAATTAAAAAGCAATGAAAACGATGGTAGGCCTACTCCGGGTTAAAAATAACCCGAAAACAAGTCCTATAATTATCAGAAATAATTGAATTGCAACGCAAAATATAAAGGAACCACAACCATTCGGCAAGAAATTGACAAGTATTTCACAGTTCTTACTTTTAAATTGACAGACCAACATCCTGGTGTTTTCATCAAGAGGCGTTGGCTTCCCAAGGATACATTTGCGAAATGTGCGTTTACTTTATTCTTTGTAAATAAGCACTCCTGCGCTGATATCCGCCGAAATCACATGTGATTAAAAAATGTAGTATATGCATGTATAGTTCTTAGTTCTTGGCCCACGGTCTATTACTCGACATTCATGCTCCTGTTGAAACAAGGACCATTATAGTGCGGCCTCTGGTTCCTTGGTTCAACAGTGACATTAAGTCAGCAAAGCAGTGTCGGAGAAAGTTCGAAAGGAAATGGCGGGTAACCAAACGGGAATCTGATTTTGTTCTTTTTAAGCACAAAGGGAACAGGATCGTTTTTCTGATGAATCAATCTCGATGTGATTTTATAATAATTTTATTACAGAGAATAGCAGTGACCCTATAGACGGGTTTTTAAGGCTAGTAAATCTCTTTTTAACATTTGTAAATCAACACTTCCTCCGCATCTTGATGATTCTCAACTTGTTAATGAAATGGGCTTATTTAAAAAAAATAAAGTTAGGTCCATTCGTTCTAAATTAACTAGCACTGATTGGTTCAGCTCTTTGTCACAAAACGCAACTGTGGGTGCTGTTACCTTTGCCTTTCCATGTTTCACAGATTTGGATCTTCTCACTGAAGATTATGTGAGGACAATTATTAATGGGTCATCTAAAAAATCGTGTCTGATGGATCCAATTCCAACTGACTTGTTGGTTGACAACTTGGATGTTTTAATACCCAGATCATGAATGCCTCCTTAGAATCGTTTTTTTCCAGAATTATGGAAATTAGCAGTTGTGCTTCCTCTGCTAAAAAAACAAGATTTGGAGGCTAAAGTTGAAAACTTTCGCCCAGTCAGCAATTTACAGTTTATTTCAAAGAAAATTGTTTGCGACCATTATGCAATCGCATCTTAATTTATATAATCTTTTGCCTACATTGCAGTCAGCATACCGTAAGTTTCACAGTGCTGAAACTGCTTTATTAAGGTGAAAATGATTTGCTACTGGCCATGAACAACAAACAGGTTACCTTGCTGGTTTTACTCGACCTTAGCTCTGCTTTTGAAACTCTGGATCATAACACTCTTTTGGTTACTTTAAAAACAAAGTTCGGAGTTGATGGCAATGTACTCCAATGGTTCAGGTCGTACCTATCAGGGAGATCTCAACGTGTTTTAATCAATGGTAAATTGTCTGATAGACAAGACTTGATGTGGGGTGTTCCACAAGGTTCCTGTTTGGGCCCATTGTTATTTATTGCCAGAAATTTGGGAGTGTGGTTCGATGTTAACTTATCATGTTGCTAGAACATGCAATTCATCTTGTTACTATCTTCATAATATTAGATCCATTAGGAAGTATTTAACACGTGTTAATACTTGTCCATGCATTCATTACTTCAAAGCTGGATTATTGTAATAGTTTGCTGTATGGGGTATCAGCTGTGCATTTAGACCGTCTTCAGCGTGTTCAAAATACAAGTGCCAGGCTTGTGTGCAACAAGTTTAAGTAGCCTACTGTCATATCACACCCGTTTTTATTGATCTTCACTGGCTCCCAATTAAGTTTCGAATTCTCTTAACAATTTTATTGTTTGCTTTTAAAATTATGTATGGCAATTGCCCAGAGTATCTGACACAGCTTGTTACTGTCCGACCTCAATCTCGCTATGGTCTTCGTAGTTTTAATCAAAATAATGGTTCCCTCCTTAAATACCCAACCACTCGTAGTAGAACGTCTCTAGGCGATCATGCCTTTCAATATGCTGCCCCTTTCTTGTGGAACAAGCTACCAGCACACGTGAGAAATGCCCCCACTTTAGATCGTTTCAAGAATCTGCTAAAACCCCATCTTTTTAATACAGCTTTTGATTTGTAATCATTTTTTGCTAACTAATTTTATTTTGTTATATCATTAATTATTTCATTAATTTTTATATCATTGATGTTTTATATTTAATTTGGGTTTGTTAACATTAGTATGTATTTATTATATTTCTTGTTTTAATGTATTTTTTAAATTAGGTGTACAGCGCATTTCAATATATCTGTATAAAATTTGCGCTTAATAAATTCCATTACTGTTCTTATTATTATTATTATTATTATTATACATCCACCAGGACCAGCTGGTGTATTACGTCCCGACCAACCGCTACAATTTGGTTTCTTGGGTTTTTCCTCCGAAATGGTTTGTGTAGCGTGTACGTGTCTTCCCAGCGTGGAAAGTCCTTTATTTCATTTAGCGTTATTTTGTATTACCATCCTGCTTTACGGCGCGATACAATTTGTCGACACTAGGAAATCCACTCTCCCTCTCCACATCGCGATATAAAGCCTTTAAACAGCCCCCGCGGTCCGTCATGGTCCTATGCTTCGATGTTTACACTGAACCATCTTTCAATTTTAAACGGATATTTAATAACCATTAGCCAATTCGACCGGAATATAGTTATAGTTTGAGGAGAGAAATTTGCTATGTGAAAAAGGCCAGACCCGTGTTTTTGCTGCAACGCTTGATACACGACGAGGACACTGATATAATGGAACATTATTTCCGAAGGGGTAAACAGTCTGTAAGGTTACTACACCCATTTTGATCGATCGTGAGTGTTGGAAGCTCAGTGTATATCGTTTTGTCAGAGTTAGTTTTTCTTTTTCCATGTTTAAGTATACAAGTTCTATTTTAAATAATGTTATGGCCAATCACTATGTACTTTGAGATGCATGTTTATCATATTTTGTAACAATATTTTTGGCCCAAAACGTTGTTTCGAATACACATTCACATTTTAGTAAAAACCTAGGAATGTGCCTCTTAATGATTTTACCAATCACATTATTTCTCTCTGTTATAGAAATAAAGCTCCGCGAAAAGTCAAGGATCGACTACCGTCGGCTTAATCAGGGGCCGAAGTTGTCTGCAGCAGCCACATCGAAACGTGAACGGTCGTCAACATCAAAGTTTTGCGGTTGCAATTATTGAAGAGAGGGAAGCTGAACTACAAGTTCATTGGGAGGGATAATGATAAGTGTAAGAATAATGATAACTAAGTTGAAAGTAGAAAATAGAAAAGGTGGTCGGGCTGCCTCAAATTATGCGAAAACTGTCTATGCTAAATATGTAACGCCCTATATGCACACATTCATTCATGAACCGTATTTCCGAATTTCTCAAACTGCATGGACCAATAACAACTTCAGCCAACAAGCTATGGAAAAATTGAATGATAAAATAACATCTCTCTTCTTTCGGTCAACCAACCCCAGGAACAATGAGGCTTTCATTCAAGTCATGCAGAAACAAAACATGATATCATAGTCAGTGGTGTCAAGATGACCCAGAATACATTGTAGTATGTGTGGTGAAGCGGGCCATAACTGACACACATGTCATTTAAAATATCACCGTTTAAACAACATACTTCTGGAAGATGAAGAACTGGCTGCAGACACTGCTAGACAATTTTTGAAGTCTTTTATTTAATTGTGACATCACTTTCTCAAATAATGCATTTTCTTTTAGGACACTTTTCATAGCTTGTTGAATGAAATTTGTGCACTTCAATTTTTGTTATAATGTTTCTTTATAATTATCTGTAATTCGGTATTGTAAAATGTACAAAATGAACGATGGGTGAGATTTTACCATAGTTTTAGAATTCAGAGTAGTTGAATCCAGTGTGCTTTCTGTTGTGAACGATGGTCAGCAACCAGAAATAAAGTAAAAATAAAACGGTGTTTTAGAAAGTTCATAACCTGTGTACAGTGTATAATGTCAATCAGTGTGTGGTAAAACTTTACAAACTTTTAGCTTGCAACATCATGTATATACATATTTTATATTGTATTACGGGTTTATAAACAGCGTGTGCTAAGTCAAGTTGCCTGTTCCAATAGTATTAACATAAATTGTTATACCAGTGTATGTTGTTTTTCCTTATACAATAAAGTACACTGTTGTGATTTATTACAGGAAATAAAACAGTTTCTAATGTTTTTTGTTTGGTCTTTTGTTCATCTTTAATGTGAATTGTCATTCGCATAAGCAGTTCACAAAGTAAACATTTCCTTAAACTGTGAAAATGACCCAAATAAAAATATAATTCACCACAGATAATTACCTATTGTAAATAATGGATTAGTCTACCCTGTGTAAACAACTCTCCACAGAGCCAGGGGACTTCAAGGTCGTTTGTGCAATGTTTATAGGGTCCTTTTTGCACTATTAAAAGGTTTCCATACGACGGTCTGCGCCACTCAATCAGATGCGTGCTTGCTAGCTACCATCCGGGTCGTAGAAAAGTACATGTATTTTAGTTATACTAGTAACCGTTTCGCCACAGTTCTAATATTGTAAACTAAGCACTGCTAGAAGATTTTTTGAAACCTTTTGGAAACGATTCGATTATTTGCCCTGGCAGCCGAGTGTCAAACAACACATGCGATATGAACTATATTTCATTAGCCAAAGCGCTGCTTGCTAGGTCCTTGTTCGCGGTTCACGGCATCGTAACCATTTGGCATGTCACCGATGTCTACCTGGAGCCCATGTACTACTGTCTCATCATACCGCTGTGTCTTCTGCCACTGGAAATGATCGCCACGCAAAAGTTTGCTCATAACGGAGATTGGAAATGGTAAGAGAAAACGTCCGAATTGCCTAACTTTCGAACAGGTTTTGGAGGTTCATTCAAACGACTGAAACAATTTTCAACTTTATTACTGGAAGGTTATTTAGTTTTGTATTTTTCAAAAAGATAATGTTTATAATTATTCCGTGCGAATGGTGTATTGTTTACTACTGAGTTTATTTAGTTTCCGCTAGTCTAGAGAACATGGCGTCATGATCGGCGCATGTTAGTCGGGTGAAACAATCAGAGCTCGGTATTTTATTGTCATGTTTGAAATGCTAGCTGAATGTCCCAGCAATACCGGTATGAAAATTATACTGGTTGCATCGTATAGCCAGTTCTGTTTATGCCATTTCTAAATGAGCTGTATGGTTGAGCTCATTTTCCGCATGATCGACCACCAAATCACATACACTCCGAACATAATCCGTCAGCAGAAAGTAACCAAACCTTTATCAAAAATATCTTATTTATAATCTATATGGAAAAACATACATGCTCCTCTAATAAATTTGACCAGTATACAACGGAAACGCGGGCACAACCCAAACTGACGGGCGAATGTGAAGATTCAATCCCTACACTGTAAACAAATTACTGTACAATGTACAGTAACTTACTGGCAGCTAGAGCAGCCAGTAAAATACTGTAATATTGGGCACAGTGTATTACTGTAAGTTATATAGAAAGTGTTACTGTAATATACAACTGTATCTGCACAGTATATTAGGCTACTGTAATTTGTACATCAAGAGAGATTGTTAGTGTAACATGCAACTCTATTTGCACAGCATATCACCGTAATTTGTACAGTAAGAGAAAGTGTTACCCACAAGTGCAACCAAAATTACAAAAGCCCACACCGCTTTGCAAAAGCTCACACCGCTTTTCAAAAGCCGACACCAAATTCCAAAAGCCCACATCGATTTCCAATAGCTCACACCGAATTCCAAAAGCTCACACCGATTTACAAAAGCCCACACGGCCACACCAATTCCAAACGCTCACACTAAATTCCAATAGCCTCATGAGCGCTAGCCTTTTGAAAGGCCTTAATTCGTGGCTTGGACAGCTTTTTAGCCACGAAACGACTGGAATCGATCCACCACACCCGCTAGTGGCGTAGCCACGAGGGCCTTTTCCAACTTGTCAGGAATTTATTATGTTTTTCTTTATTTCTTGATTTTTGCTAGAAAAAGTCTAAACTCATCAAAAGCGATGGAGTCAGCATGTTACATCCGCGTGGTTACCAGGGTAGCACTTACGGATGTTACAATAACATAATGTATGCGACCCTGAAAGAAATAATGGACAGTAGTCAGGCAAGAGATACAGGAAAATGTGCAGAAATACTTTAATGACATCGTCACAGGGTCATTACTTGTAATCGTTTACCGTCATAGAAAAACAAGTTTGACTCAGAAAACCCATAAAATATGAAACACAATTGACTAAAAGATTGAAAAGAATGTAATTTCTTATAAACAATATCCGATCTCAATAACACATCAGTTAAAATGCCAATAACTAAATACGGGGGAATCCAGTGTTGTAGTCAAGACCAGACTGTCCGAGACCAAGACCGGAGTTACAAAGAAATAAAAATCATCTTTGGTATGTTGAAGTAAAATTGTGGATTAAGCCAAGACGTGGGGTACCGTTGAGCTATATTGATATCTCACTCAAAGAAACGTACTTTTAAGAAACACGGAAAAAGAAGGAGAAAATGTACTGCTACTGGTACTCACATCATGTAGCCATTTTACAACAGTTCAAACACCACTGCAGTGCAAATCACATGATACATTTAATAGCTAATTAAACGGCAAATATGGGTTTTATGTGACATTGATATACAATTAAAATTAATTATAGTTTGTAGTATTCGTTCTTTTAATGCAAGCATTACGAAGTTGTATGCAGAGCACTTCTAAAATTTCCTTGCAACAGTCATTGAACTTGGTTCGTAAAGTTTTGAACTGTGGCAATATGTCGCCCAGTTGCTTCCCTTTTGACGGTGCGCCCGCTGTCCATAATTATGTAGAAATTACATGCGACATGCGTGCGACCAAGCTGAAGCTTTTTTCCGTTTTGAGCCGAATCCGGTCCCCTGCTTCATCTATCGGTCGTTAAAGGAGACTTTCTCGGTGGAAGCTTTCATTTTATACCAGGGGAAAGTCCAGTGATTGAAGTTGTTATTACATTTGAACGACGTGTTACGCAAAAAACTACTAGACTTAAACCGGACAAACAGGAACTAGATTATTCCCAGGAACCTTTAGAATGTTTAAAACTTTTTCTGATTTATGAAAATGAAGCAAATACATGCATCAAACTCGTGGGTTTTCCGCGCTAGCGCGCCGGGTTTGACAAATTTCTGATTCGCCCCGGGCAGGAGTTTCCGAGTTACATAACCCCCTAGTTTACTACTTTACTTAACATTGACAAACATTAAACAGTAGTTTGTCATTCCAGACATCATAAACAGCTGACTAGAGCTTAGTAAAACACTACAATAATACAGTAAGATTCTACAGAATAATGAAACCCAATGAAGGAACTTTGGACTTAAATACACTAATGGAAACTTTGTGAAATGAAAAACTCAAGACTGGCTAACTTGTTCCTTTCAAGTGGCAAGATGACCAAACACTATACAAATACATAGCTGAAGTAATTATCTAGTATAGATGTGAATTATAAGAAATGAAAGTTATAATCAACATACCTGCAAGAATTAATGGACAGTAGTCGGGCAACAAATACAGGAAAGTGTGCAGAATTACTTTAATGCCGTAGTCACAGGGTCATTGCTAGTAGAACAATGAGCCAGGCCAAATTCCTGTCCCTTCCTGGTGGCTTGGGTCAGTTCATAATTTGCAAGGGTAAAACATAGTCTAGACTAATACATTATAAGGGGAGGGGGAGCAAAATTAAAATTAGAGGGTGACCATTTTCCTCGCCCCTGCAAAAAGAAATGTTGTCCCTAACATTTACAAATTTATAATGGCATAACTATATCCGATTCTGTTCATCCGAGAAACAGTCCATTACGTGTTCATTTCAACAGCGTGAAGCTCAACAGTTGTTGAGCAGTTTCTCTCTCTCAAAGTAGCTGGTTGGGATTGAGTGCCGATAGAGTAGCTAATTCCACGTCCCTCCATCTCCGGATCTGAAGTTCCAGATTCTCGATGAAATGGGCTAGACCTGACATCTTCTGACCTGACAAACGCAGCAACATCTTCCTTTGTGGGCTGTATGTCGTTGGTGCCTCATGGTGGGTTAACCTCACATCGATGCAACCAGACGACAATCTCTTCCCCTGGTACACTGCGCAGTGGTTTCTCCTTTCACTGTTGCTGGTTTAAGTTTTGATCGGCAATTAACGGTTAAATACTCACAAACGACTGTCATTTTAGAAATCGAACAACGAACTAACACAAAACCGTCTCAAACAGGCCACCAACAGACGAACATTCACCCGCAAAGGACGAACGTTCACGCGCGAAGGACGATCATTCATGTAGATTTCTAAAATGACCGTCGTTTGTAAGTATTTGACCGTTAATTGCCGCTGTGTCCTTTGATCGTTGATCTGTCTTTCATTCGTTTGAGGTTCTCTGTCTTATTCGAGCGAAGTTAATTTTGGTCCTTATGGCCGCCCATATAATCCAGTGTCAGGCTGAACCGGAATAGGGTCAGGCCCCCTGTGACCTATTTCCGGGTCAAATCTGATCCGGGAGTTTTTAGAGTGTACAGTAACATACAGTAAAACGCCAGACAGTATATTACTGTAAAATAATACAGTATCATACAGCTAAAACTACAGCAACATTTTACAGGGTATAGATACCCGGTATAGCCCACAAAATATCCTATCAATAACGAACAACAAAGCGAGCGTGCATCCATTCAGCATTTCCTGAAGTACAACACGAGAATGCACATGGTGAACCGGATTTAACCACTTCATCGCCGAAGAATTTATAATTTTTTGTAACTTCCTTGTTTATTACAGATTTTCCAGGAATTGTATCCGTTTTCCGTATCACGGTGGAATGAAGGCTCTACTTTACTCTCCTGCGATATTCTTACGATAGAAATTAACTAGGCTTTACGTAGCTGTACTACTTGCGTGTAAATTCCCTCAGAGTGATTTCATCTTGAGAAATATTTGTTAATTTTGAATTAAGTACGTTTGTACGGAAGGGTATTGCCGCCACATGAAATATTTTTTTTCACCTTTATCGTGTACGTACAGTGTACATGATTATCCCGTTCATTCTTATCCTCCGTTAGGTTTTGCCCCAGCGTCCTTCTCTACCTCTCCAGCATCGTACCGGGGCTGTGGCTCCTGCAGATGGACCTATATTTCCAGCGGATCGACTATCGGGATTCCCAGGGATTGGAGGACTGTTCACCCGACACTGTCTTTAATACATCCACTCTCAGTGGCGAGGTTGCCGGGGTAAGACATGACGAAACATTAGGCCTAAACTCAATGCGCTTACGTTCGGCTTGTGAAAAGCCGTGCCTCTGGGCTCGCAAATAAAAATATTTGTGCGACTCCTTCAAGATGCAGCGGCAGAATTACAATGACCAGAGCATTCTCTTTGCTTTTACCAAAGCCGGTTGGTAAGTTAATAAATAAATCGTGTCCCTGTACAAATTGTCGTAGAGCTAAAGATTAGTGGCTTTTAAACTTGCAAAATCCTAACTTGTCGGCTGCGAATTCTAAGGCCGCATCAACACGACCCGCCATATTTGTGGTTTCCAAGCAAAGATCGAGGGGACGCGATCGATAATTCTCCGCGTGTCAGCGAGACAGTCGTTCAGGTACTACACTGATCACGTGCTATCCACGCTAGAATTTATTATGCAAATAATATATGCTATGTCACAGGCACGCCAAAGTTATGCAAGGCATTTGCCTGGAATTTCCAAGGCAGTTTTACTAGATTCCCGAGACGCTCCTTTGATAGCAGTCATGTGGTAGTGTTGTGTGTGGCTGATAGCGCTGTGTGTGGCGCTGTTTGGTGGCGCTGTTTGGTGGTGTGTATTGCCATGTATGCTGACCGTGGACCGTCGAATAAAATCACCAGAAGCGTCTCGAACCGAGACTACGAAGTAGTTTGATCAGTAGATATCGCTGTATACACCATGAGTTGTTTTTGTTTAACGTTAACGACATTAGGGATCAATGCATTTCTGTAACAAGATTAATATAATTGGTTACAGTTGCAGGTCGACATTCCGGTCGATTTATCGGACGATGCGTGGGCGTTAGCTTTGGAGCAGATTGTTCTCCTTCTCCTGATCATCGGAAGGTGGCTCCTTCCCAAAGGAACCCTGTCACGCGACCAGCTCTCTCAACTTCTATTGGTCTATATCGGTATGGCGGCAGACATCTTGGAGTTCACTCTGGAGAGCCTGAGGGAACAGGCCGTCATATGCAACCTGATTCTGATCACCATCATCCTGGCAATATGGAACTGGAGTCTGCTGCAGTTCGCACTCGTCCTAATCTCGGTGTCTGCTCCCACACCCAGAGCCGCTAAAATCAGCTCTGGCAGGTCTCGCAAGGGCTTCTTCGGTTGCTTCGAGAATGAGATCTGGGCCCTGTGCATTACCATCGTCATGCAGGACGGCCCGTTCTTGGTGATGCGGCTCTACCTCATAGCTGCCTTCAGCGTCATCAACCAGATGATACTGTTCTTTACTATTAAGAATATACTGGTAATCATGCTGTCTGTCTATCGTATGGTGACTGTTTGCGGTAAGACTGACAACGTTTCGAAAAATGATGTGGAGCCTGTGCAGAAGGGCGACGAAACAGAACGGAAAACAGAAAGCTAGTTAAAAACTAGACATATAATTTTTGTTTGTAAAACATGCGGGGTTCGGTGATGTTTAATTTTTCGGGAAAGGCCTTTTAGATAACGTAAAGATCATGTGCGTATCAATTGCAGTTACTGTATAAGATTTTTTTTAATCAGCTGTAATTACGTGTATAGTCTATTCTCGTTATAATGAGCTGTGATTAAATGAGAACCTTGTTATTTATACGAGAACATTTTGGGTCATGACCGAAATGTGTGCATCACATTCTAAAACAAGGCAATCAGAGGATTGCAGAACCTCGCCATGATAGCGCCCTCTATTGACAAATATTGACTTAAACGATATTACACAAGGACCAAGTGAACACTAAAGTACTATACCGCCCTCTTTTGACAGAATAATTGACATAAACGGGCTATCGATTTTCCTGACCTGATCTGGGCCAAACTCGAGGAGGACCGAGCCACGGACAAAACCTTACTTGTGTAAAAATTTGAAATTAATCCGGCCGACGGTTTTTGAGATATGCGAGCGGACAAACAAGCAAACAAGCAAGCAAACAAGCAAACAGACAGACGCACCCAAACGCAATGAACTCACCTCCGGCGAGGTTAACAAGTTGCAATAGATTGGTATTAGATTAGAAGGGAGACAACACCTCCGGCAAGGTTAATAACCTCACCTCCGGCGAGGTTAATAACCTCACCTTCGGCGAGGTTAATAACCTCACCTCCGGCGAGGTTAATAAAAAAGGAACGCAAATTTTAACCTCGCCGGAGGTGAGGTTAATAACCTCACCTCCGGCGAGGGTAAAATTTGCGTTCCTTTGGCATTCCATGATTGACGATAGTGCAACCTGAAATGCTCTGTATGATATGTTGCGACATCGACACCAGCCATGTTGCGCACGATACCAGTTTTGTTGTTGTCCTGGGTACCGGTATTGCGTCGGGATTTTCTAATTTCTTAACAGCGCCGCCAGCGGTGAATTCTTGGAAACTCTGCAAGAATAGTGAGAGGATAATTTTCCCGGTCCGTGATGGGAACAATTTATTAGTCCTTAGCTATTTATACTAACAGTGAGACATCAGATGTATTTTGTACTTGTGAATCTGTACGTACAATTGGGCAGGCAGGATTGTACTGTACTTGGAAATGTTAAACAGCGCCAGCTGTAGGTCATATACTGTACATTGCTAATGCAGAGACGAGTACGCGTACGGTAATTGCGCAGGATATGAAACGCGAACTGTTGTGTCGTTCAACATTTTGATGTTAAAGTACTGTTAATAGTGTGTGGTGTACATGCCCGGTTTAGGTTTGTACGTTGTACCGTGTAATGAGATAACTTGCCAGAAACTATCTCGTTATCAGAAACTGAAGTCACATGTAGAAAAGTAATTTCAAACATCGGGATACCATTTTTCTGAGTGTGGTAGTCCGTTGGACTACCGGTTGCTAAACTAAACACACGTTTCGGTCCCAACTTTAGTTTACCCGATGCACCCTCCATGCATACAATGCAGAGAGATGCTGACGGGTAATGTTTGTTTTCCGTACCACATGTTCGCATTGCCCACAAGGCCCGAACGTTTGGTACAGGGAAAAAACAAATCGTAAAAATAGACTTTATGTTAATTTAAATGCTAAAGCCCCTTTTATTTTATGAGTAACAAAATAAAGAATATATTGCACGGATTAGATGACGATCTCGTAAAAATAGGCTATAATGTTAATTTAAAAATGTAAAGACCATACACATGCCTGGCTATAAAACAAATCTTGATGTGAATTTGAATAAGAAAATGCAATGGCGGTTAATATTCCAAGAATACACTTACAACATCCCTTAGTTTTAGTGGTCTAAAATGTTTTGATATTTAAATAAAACAATAAGTAACTACGGTAGGCGTTTATCAAA
>JAVCKS010084809.1:1800-21971 GCA_032273685.1 Pteraster tesselatus | reverse complement strand
ACTTATAGGTTTAAGTCTGCACATACATTTAACTGTATTCACAAAGTTAATTTTTGTAGGGTGGGGATCGAACTCACACCCTCACTAGGCCACGATGCTTCGCAGAAATGTTTTTCCCCCAAAGTCTATAAACAAGTCACTTATACCGGTAATCACTTTGGAAAATAACTTAATGCGTGAATGATGAGGTTTGATGTTATTGTGAATCTTCATTGTCCAATCAGATTCTCCGAAATGGCGGCTGCGTCGAAGCACCGGCCGCGGTGCTTTTTTGATATAACCATCAATGGAACATTGGGTAAGTGTGCAATGTAACGGTCAAGTCAGACAACCAGGGCTTTATATACTATTATCAACATTGACAGAGCCCATTGGGAAAAAAACATTATTATATGGTCATACAGCATGAGCATAGGAAGCTTTTATTTGTGTGTGTGTGTGTCGGGGGGGGGGGGGGGAGGAGGTGGCTAAACGTGCCCAAAAATATTTGAGGGGTAAGGGGCTAAACATGGCAGTAAATTAGATATAGGGGGGCTAAATGTGGCAGTAAATAACATTTGTGGGGTGCTAAACAAGCCAGTAAATAAGATGGGAGGGCCCGAATTGTGCCAGTGATTAACAAAAAAATGGGGGTTGGGAGGGGAGGGGACTGAACATGCAATTAAATAAAATTTCCTCTTTTATATATTTTTAAAAAGCATTTGTTTCCTTTTTCGTTTGTAGCTGGTAGGATTATCTTTGAGCTGTATGTCGACATCTGCCCCCTAACCTGTGAAAATTTCCGAGCCCTTTGTACCGGTAAGGCTTCTGCAGAATTTGTATCTGAGCTCCATATTAGCTTAAATAAATTTTACATGTAATTTAAAAAGTAGAAAAATAAGAAATATTGCTCACCTTTACCTGAGACTCACAGGCCTGGGCCCATTTTTATGGTGCTGTTTACCTGACCTGAAGTGTATGGCTTGTGCTCTAGTCTTCATCAGGAGAGCAAAAAGATTTTAGATATGTTCGTGACATCACCACATCTCTTTAAAAAAATCAAGTAAATTGAAATGCCTACTGTGTAGTCAATGGTTAACTTTGACACGTCTTGAAATGCGGCCACCGTAGAGCGTCTACTGATGATGTCTAGGTTCTCATGAGAACCTGTATTCCGAACGATCTAACCTTATTGATTCCCTCCATATCAACTGCAAGTAGTTGAAAAGAAAAGTAGAATGAACAGGCTAGCATGTATTTTGCTTAGCTAAGGCTTTTCTGCTTACTCATCCAAGCAGAAAGGAATAGAATGATTTCTCAAACCTAAGTCGGAAAATTTGTAGTGAGATTGTCTTGGACAAATTCCATGATAAATTATTAATTTGGAATTTTTTAAATTAAATTTTAGTAGCCTGGATAAAAAGAAAAATAATATTGTTAAAATTTTGACCGCCCTGACGTTAGGCCACTCTTATTTTACCATATTTTATACTCTAGGTCATCACAGCAAGTGTGCAGCAGTTCCATATTCTAACTTTTGTTTTTATTACAGGTGAGAAAGGCCTTGGTAAAACTACCGAGAAACTTTTACATTACAAAGGCACAGCCGTCCACCGTGTTGTCAAAGATTTCATCATTCAGGGAGGCGACTTTAGTGCAGGTAGGAGCTCAATCCGAGTGGAACTTTAGACTCCAACCTCCGCTTTTCTCACTCATTATTGAAAGGACTTAATTTTTCCTTAACCAGGGGATTAATTATTTGCTTGACAAGAATGAAGTTGCCCCAAAATGTTTGTGACAATACGCTATAAATGAATACATGTAGTAGTTTATTGTCTGTAACTTTATGATAGTAGCAAACAACCCCCTTCTACCACCCTCAAAAATAAATAAATGTACCTTTTGCCTTTTGTGCTCATTAAAACATGCCACAAAAATTCAGTTAGCAAAACAATTTTTTTATTATTTACTAGTAGATTCCACAGAGATATTTAACAATCTTGTCATATATAAATTTGTATCGAAAGTAATTAGTAGAAAGTTACACAAAATCTGTTTCTCCCAACGTGCCCTCCCGACTCATCTGTTACGATCTGGTCTCTATGACTCATCTATAAACCCGTTAACGGCAGTTCCCTTGCCTCTTCCTTATCCAATAGGTAACGGCACCGGTGGCGAATCTATCTATGGGGGCACGTTTAGTGGTAAGTACTGATTCAATCTTAAACCTTGATCTTAAAAACTCGCACTGCATCACCGACCAAGTTGGCATCGATGAAACATCCCTATCCGATGGGTGACCAAGTCAACAATGTCAGCATCATATATCTAGTGTCGTTTGTTCGTTTGTCTATTATAGATGAGAATTTTGATTTGAAGCATGATAAGTCATTTTTGTTGTCGATGGCTAATCGCGGCAAAGATACCAACGGTTCCCAGTTCTTCATGTAAGTATTAGGAGAATGTTTCTTGGTTATATGACTAATTCCTACCGAGTTATACATGGTGTTCTGTCTCTTCCAACGCCTCATGAAATAACACAATTAAACAAAAAAGTTCAACATTTTGAAATGAAAAAAATCACGTAGGATTAATTTGCAACAAAGTTATTGGAATACAATTTTGGATTAAAACAACAATCTTTTTTGGGGAAGTATGTGGTGCATGAAGTAACGACAACATTGATATTCATCTAGTGTTTTTGATCGGATTTCAAACCAGAATTTTTTCTTTTCCTTTTTTCATTGCAGTCCTCAAATCTTACCAAAAAACATTAAAACCCAGTTGTTGTTTTTTCTCCTTGTAATTTAGTGGTACATCCAGAGACTGGTATATGTATTTTTTTATTAGGCTGCTAATATTTTTTTTGTAGAGTTAGTTTGTGTATACATTGAATAACAAATGCTCACTGAAAGTGACCCGTTTCTCTATTCTTGCTGTTTTTGTGTTGAATACTATTTGCAGAAAAAAACTTCTATTCCCACCAGCTATATGAAGGTAATTGGTTAGAGTGAGATCATGTGTGTGTAAAACGGTTGGCCAAACCAGGGGGGCCAATTAAGCTCCTCCTCCTAAATGGCCAGGGTAATTGGGCAAAGCATGCTTGCAAAACAGTACCTAGTTTTGTTCTTGGACGGCCATCCAAACTCTTTCTTGCTTAGCGAGTACGACGATATCGGATACGCCCACTTCGTGAATATTAATTAGGATCGATCGATGCTTGTCATGTAACACCGTACGTTTACTACAGTATGTGCTTCTTTGTGGAACTTTGGGTATTATTCTCCCTAGTTCTTCTCTTCTGTGGTTCGTTTCCTAAGTCTGGATGGATGGGTCGAGGTATTGAGTGCCCACCTCCATGTAGCAAACCTAATCGGCTTACCAGATTACCACTACACAAATAAAAAATGTACACACATGAGTGGTGTTTCATGATGTTTGTTCAAAGATTATGGTAGTAGAGATTTGTTTCAAATATTTTACAGATTTCTGCTCTATTTTGAGGAAGAGGGTTATTCGTCTTTGATTTGTGGATTTCGTTGGGTTAGACAATGTTCAAACATATATATGCCAAAATTCTAACAAACAGAAACTAAAAAATTCTAACTAACAGGAAAAAATATCTACAAATAAGAAAAATGCTACCTTGGTAAATACTGCTTGACTAAATAGCAAAGGTTAGCCCCTTGAGTTTAAAGGTCACCATCTTGGGTGTAAAGGTCGCCGTCTTGGGTTCAAAAGTCAGCCGTCGGGGTGGTTTAAAGTTCAGCCCCACTGTCAAAGTTACAGGACTTGACCATGGCAAAGGTCATCCTGCGGTTTAATCAGTCCCTGTGTCACAGGTCCAAATTCCTCCTCAATCATGGACAGACTCAGTGTCTAATGTTGAGATATTGGTTTGTTGTGTTCTTTTCACTTTCTGATGTCACTCAATCGTTCCTGTTGATGTATCGTTGATGATGTAGAACCACCAAGCCTGCCCCACATCTTGACGGGTGAGTTGCTAGATTGACATTATCTTCTGTCGAGAAAGATCTTTTCTCTGGCCATAATCATGTATTTGTGAGTTGTACATTGGATCCGTTATGCTATATTACTGTGCAGACTGCAACTCAGGAAATGCTGTTGCCTAGTTACTAGATTCCGCTCTTTCGAAATGACAAAATGTTCGGTGGAAAAACTAAGGTGTGAAGATTTTTGAAGGCACACATGATTGGCAATTCTCACTAAATGTTGTAGAGCTATTATTTTGAGCAGTGTGCTCTGAATAATTGTCAGATGATTTTTAGAACCGTACAAGGACCAAAATAGAATCTGCATGTTCCAATTATCTGTTTCTACTCTGCCATCCTTTGCACAAACTTGAAAATTCTACCGAAAGGGGTATATATTACCAGAACATTTTTAACCATCAGTACTTTATTTTGAGTTAGAAAATAGAACTGCTGCACATTGCTTACTTGCTGTGATGACCTATAGTACAAAATATGTTAAAATTACAGCGGCCTGACGTTTCGATCCTAGCAGAATCTTTCCCAAAGGGTAAATAACACAACAAACAAATTCACAGTACTTTATTTTGTTTTCTTGCCACCGGCTACAGGATCCATACAGTGTTTGGCCAGGTGCTGCAGGGGGTTGAGGTAGTTCAGGAGCTTGAGAACCAACGGGTCGATAATAAAAGCTGCCCCTCAGCCGATGTACGTGTCAGTAACTGTGGAGAGTTGGTTCTTAAACTCAAAGTCAAAGGTAAGGCTGTGGTAAGCTTGGGGCGATATTTGTCAATGCCTAACAGGAAGATGTGTGATGATGCTTAATAAATTGAGGAGCACTCAATCTAACGATGAAAAGAATGGTTCGTACTTTTTTGTAATGTGAACGAATATTACTTTCATCGAGGTAAAATTGTCCCATATCGACGCGTAATTATTTCATTTAAATGACTATTAAATAAGTTGTTTTGTTTAATTTGTTTCTTTTACAGCACATGTATACCAATAACAGAATAGAACCGAGAGACTTTTTTTATTGCTTTATCTCCAAGTAATTGTTTGGCTTCTTTTAATTTCCAGAACCTAAACATAAGAAGAAACCCGTCTACTCTGACTCGTCTTCAGATGAAAGTTCCTCCGAGTCGGAGCGTGAAAAGGAAAAGGCAAAGAAGAAGAAAAAGAGGAAGGATAAAGATAAAGATAAACATAAGAAGTCCTCCTCCAGTAAAAGCTCTAAGAAAGAGAAAGAGTAAGTAATCACTGAAGTGCCTTCTATCCCCTTTGGACATCTTTACCCAGCCTTACACTAAGATTACAGTCAAATTAACTCCCTCGACAGAGCCATCTTATATCCCAGATGTTAAGGGGGTTCATTCTGACAGTTTTCGATAGCATTGTCTCTAACAGCCCTCGACCCACTTAACTGTATGCATTATATATTAAAAAAAATACCAGATCTTACTAGCTTCATTCCTAAAACAGTTTGTTAGTGAAAGGCTTAACTGAGGAGTAATCTTTTCTGGTTGTTGTTGTTTAGAGTCGAAAAAGAAGAAGAGATCCAGACCTCCTATCAGAGTGAGTTGGCAGCCAATGTTCTTATCGATCCTGAGAGCATCCCGGAAGTACCTAACAACGTGTTCTTACTGCGAAGGAGCCCGCAAAACGACAACCTGCTGTAAGCATCTGTGTGTCTGTCGCCCCCCGCCCCCCCCCCCTCCCGAAACAAAAAAACTAAAGGATAAAGTCGCACGGTAAAAATTCGAAAGGGATTTTTGATTTTATCGTTTTGCTGATTCCCCCAATCAGTTAGTCCCTAAGACTTGTTTTTTTTTTTACTTCTTTTCAAAATGTCTTCTTCTTTCCTTATTGTGCAGATTGTATCAGGAAGAAGTTATGGTTTGAACAGAGCCACAACTGAGACACAATGAAGAAATAATGTTAATAGAGTCTTCAATCTTTATTTTGTATCTTTTGTTTCTTTTAGAAATGTGCGTATGCGTCGTAACAATCAAGTACGTGATCGCTCCGGCCGCAAAGTCAAAGGCAGAGGTGTACTCGTAAGTTACATACCGTAGTTGCCAGATAATGAAATACTTGCAAAAATCTTCCAGTATTTAATCTAGAATTCTACTAATAATTCAAAGATTTAATATGAACATAACATTCAATAGACTAGTGCTCAATGTGCTTCACAAAGTACATAAAATATAAACTTAGATTACAATGTAATCGTATAGCATTACTCTATTCTAACTATGTAATGTCACCCGAAGTCGTATTTGGACTAATTTTATGCTTTTATGAGGCACTCTTTATCATTATATAGTTTTTATATTGAGCTGCCAATACCTCTTCAAGTGAGTGTGTGTGACTGTTTTACATTGCCGATTCTTTACACGGACATCTGTCTTATTTCGTTCCCTCCTAGCGTTACCGTTCACGTTCTCGTAGTACCACACCCCCTCATTGGAAGGCCGAGGAGCGACGACAGATGGGGGGTGACCTAGCCTCGGACCAGTGGAGGGAGAACCGGATGAGGCGAGCCAGCATGGGATCTGTAGAGGAACGTTGGACGAGGGAGACGGGATTGCCAACCGACGAAAACAGGTAACGGTCTACAAAACGCTCCTTCCAACATGTACTAACTGAGAAAAATCGATGTAAATTCTGTGCTATTTTTTTGGCATTAACAGATCTCTTCACCTTGGGCAAATTTTTTTCCCATTTCAGACCACGCGTCATTCTCTTAAGTGTAATATTCTTTGTTTGGGTTATATCCATATTCATGTGTCTTCTCTTGCGCAACCTTTAAACAAAAAAATGGTATCCTTGAGGAAACATGACATCGTAGATAAAGATGTCTAACTTTCTCCAGGAGAGCAGTATAACTTAGAGCAAGAATGATGATCTGCATTGGGCTATGAATCAGATGATTCTAACAACCTAAAAGAAATCATTAAAACACAATCTGACTTGCTGTTATATTGAAGGAGAAAACTGCCGTTCGGTCAGCTTTACTCCATAACTACTGTGCTACTACGAACAGAATAAAGTTTTCACTTTGTTAACCCTCTGTGTCAACTATAGTCGACACAAAGAATAGGCATGGATACCACCCAATGTTGCTTGCATTGTACACAAATAGCTGGTTCCCACTAGCCTATTCCTAAAACATTTGGTAATGATAGGGTTAAACCTAGTTATGAAGAGAGAATAATTCACAAACAGTATTATTGTGGTAATTGATGAGTTTAATTATATCATATCTATTTTTATTCAGGCAGGGCGGCCCACAGTCCAGTAGGGCCCGCCTGGCAGAGCGACTAAGCCGCCGTGACCACACCGCTGCTGCTGACCCTCAACAACGCAGTCGAGAGGCGGATCATGACAGGGGACCGAGAAGAGGACAAGCTGAACGTCAGCAAGTGGAGGAGTCTAAAGATGGGGACAAACGACACGGGAAAGATAGGTAGGACTGCCATGCAGCGGTGAGGCCAAAGAGCTGAGATAAATGAATTTCTGTAAATATTCCTTACTTGAAAGGTGGGGTTCCTACCACAGAGAAACAATGTGGGAAGGATTACTAGTGATTGTGGTAGGGCTAAACAGCTGAGAAGGTTTTTCTGAAGTATTGCTTTGTAAAGAGGAAGGGATAGTGAAGGGCGTGGGGGTAGGAGGGATGGGAGGAGGGGATTAGGGGGGGGGGGGGAGGAAAGAAGTATTCTTACTATGAACCCTTTGGACAGTCCCCAAGTAGAACAATACAAAAACCAAATAAGTGTTTCTTAATCTGCACTATGCATGGTAATCTTCACAATAGTTTCCTTTTCCAATTTGTATTGTTCCGCCCTCGTCTCAGATCCCACAAGAAAAACAAAAAACACCACGACAAGCAAGCAGAAGGCCGAGAGCGACACCAGCACCGCAGCCGCGACGCCGGTGAAGCGGTTAGTGGCGCCAACCGCAAGAGGGTGTCCCCGTCTCCCCCTCCGCCGCCCTCTCGCTCGCCCAAGCCGAGGAGGGACAGGGCACGGTCGCCTGGGAAACGGGATAGAGGCGTGGCAAGGGAACGCTCCGCGGAGAAGTGGGAGTTGGCCAGCGGTGGTCGACGTCGTCACGTGTCAAGTCCATCGCCAAGGGGCGCCAGACGGCAGGCTGTGGGGCGTGACGGGTTGGCGAAGAGAGGGGACAGGTAAGGGAACGTGGTTGATGTCAACCAGCTCATTTTGTGATACCAACATTTCTATATGTGATCAAAATGACTCTTAATGTTCATGTTGGCACAGATTGATTAGCACTTCACTTTGCTCAAGATGTCGATGCTAATTTTTATTAAAGTTTCCACGTCCATGACCTATCAACTGAATGTAAATGATACCAACATGTCGCTTCTTCAGGTTTCCTTTCGGACGAGAACCCTAGACCCACTATTCCTTAAAGCAAGAATGATGATCTGCATTGGGCTATGAATCTGATGATTCTAACAACCTAAAAGAAATCATTAAAACGATCTGACTTGCTGTTATTGAAGGAGAATAGGCACATCCACACGTGCATCCCACATAGTGGGTTGCGTAGATTTGTGCCTTTTTTGAGCACCTCTCTCGATGTTAAAGTTTGTGTGCGCATGGGAAATCTACGTGGCCTGCCGTGGGGTTTTTCCCCCCACTCCTGTCCTCTTGTACTTCTGGCTCACCGATGGGCTCCCAAGCTACGCTTGCCAAGATGAATTCGTTTCACCCTTCTACGTCGATGACTTTTTAATGCGGTTGCATTCGTTGTTTGTTTCTTTCAGGCAACACAAGCCCAACTCTGTGAGCCCCCCTCCAAGCCGTTGGAAGCCGGGACAGAAACCGTGGATGCCATCGGAGTCAGACGGCAACAAGGACCCCAGGTAGGAGGAAGAATTTCACATTAACGTTTGAAAGTATGGGAAATTTGAAGGAATGAATGTGCAGGTAAAAGACGACTTCGAGCTGTACTCTGGGTTGGACCAACATGACAAGGATTCCCCTTCGGTTTCAATCAGAAAATATTTGGTCGAGAATACTTTTAGTACAAAAAAGAAAACATTTTCCCTTGTGCTGTAAAATTGCTGTGGATATGATTTTCACCCGATTAACATCCATTGACCATGACATCAGGACATCTCATCATGCAGTTAAAAAAATGTGAAAACCTACCATGCCTCTCCTCTCCCCATTTTCTTTTACTACATATATTATTTGTATCGAAGCAAAATGAGTTATTTGACAGGCTTTCATTTATACCTTTTAGGATCAGAGAGAGTCACCCTAGACCGGCATCCCCAGATGCCGACCACCAAACACAGCGTATCATTCTACCCAGGAGCCCGTCGCCATCTATCCCCTCGTCAGATGAACACTCCCCCTCCCCCGTCCAGATCAGAAGGTATGGTGTATACTCCTAAGTTGTTTGTGCGCGTGGGTGTGTGTTTGTTTGTTTTCTCCCCCTCAATGACGCGCTGTGAGCAAAGCTGCATTTTCAAGAATCGGCGCTGTGGCAGGTACAGCAAAACTAGTGATTTTTTACAGGCAGTCTTGAGGTGAGGCCTGGGGACGTAGTTCCAACTCATGTAGGCGCTGCCACCAGAACAGTAGGCCGGCTGTGAAGCCAATTGGAAGGATGTATTCATTCCAATATTTCATTCAATTCAAGGAATCAGTCAATAAAAGTTTAAATAATTTTGTGCACATTCAATATTCTGTTCATTACTGCCGTTGAGATCGCATGATATGTTTTGGAGCCATTTTCTTGAAGCTGACAACCTTTTTCCCAAAGGAAACATTTCACCAGAAGATTAGTATTAGTATGAACTAACAGTATAATTTTGAAGGGAAACTACCTAATTTATTATCTCCATCATTAATATCGATTCTTGAAGTTTCACGACCTGAGGTTTTGACATAGCTATTTTTATTTTGGTACAGGCATGGCCCAAACAGGAGTCCATCTCCGCGACGCCTTCGCCCTCACCGCAACCACAGTCCATCGCGGTCGCCCCTACCCGCAGCCAGACAGGCCTGGCCCCCTAGCCCACCGGAGCGGGTCAAGCCGCCCGTGCCACCACCCCCGCACCAGCAGCAGCAGGCTGCTTCCTCGAGCGGCCAGGAGTCGTCGTCTTCTGACGAGGACGAAGCCGGGGGCATAGCCGACAAGCCGCCGCTCGGCGGTCCCAGCGGCGATCCCTACTCCACCAAGAATCGCCGTAAGTACCAGAAGGCGACTTTGCAGAGGAAACGCAGCCCCACTTCTCTCAAGGAGAAGTTTCAGTGGCAGCCGCCGTCCGAGGATGAGATGGAAGGAGGAGGTGGTGTTGGTGTCGGAGGCGGAGAGATGAGCGGTGCTCGGCAGGGATCTGGGCTGAATGGACACGGTAGCACCGGAGATGTGGAGCCGGATCAAGTCACTCATCAACAGGTAAATTCATGTCGACCGTCAGTCACTTGATTGCACAATTGATTATAACATCCAAATCAATAATTAGAAATGGTTTGCAGTTTTTGAATTCCGCGCTCAACCCCCGCCTCTCAAAACATAACTACAATAAGCATTGTGTGTATAGCAATGTCGCAAAGTGCTTTACAGGGGGGCCACTTTACACCTGTGACGAAGAAATCATGACAATGTCTTGCTTGGGACACAAAGACTGCAATGTTACCCGACAGAAATTTTTAGTTTACTTAACACCATTCTGTCATAAATTATTATTTTTTTAGGCCAGTGCAGGCAAGAAGGTTCCCGTCTCTGATAATGAGGACAGCAACGAGGAGGGGACGGCCGGCTTGCAGCTCTTGGAGAAACAACGGACCGATCTGGAGCTCCGTCTAGCAGCCCTTACCTCCCAGAACCGCAAGATCCAGGAGATGATCACAGCCGGCTCTGAGGAGGACGAAGGACGTAACCAGTCCGGTGCCCCGTCTAGCGTCAAGCCGGACGAACCCGAGTACCCTCGCCTCAGTCCATCTCCCGTCGGCAAGCCACCTGGCACGGATCGCAGAGAGCCCAGCCCCGCCGCGACGGCGGCACGAAAGGAGAGGTCACCATCGAGGGAGGTCGAATTGAAGACGGCTCCGCATAAACGGGGCCGCTCAAAGAGTGCCAGTCGCACACCTCCGCCCAAACAGCGGGGGCAGAGTCGCAGTCTGAGCCTCTCTCCAAGCAGAGGACGGCAAGCTGCTCTACCGAAAGGCTCAGCTAGATCCCCGGTACGCCGCGCCTCCAGGTCGCCGGTTCGCACGTCCCGCCGATCGCCGAGGAGGTCCCATGTTCCCAGGAAGGGACCATCTCGATCGTCAAGCTCTTCTTCGAGCAGGAGCCCGTCCCCAAAACGAAGATCGGGCAAGAGGGTTGTGGCATCGCGGTCTCCGAGGAGGCGACCTGGGAGGAGGTCACCTGGGAGGAGGTCACCTGGGAGGAGGTCACCTGTCAGGAGGTCACCTGTCAGAAAGTCTAAGCGGGCGAGGTAAGGGTTTTTAACGTTTGTTATAAGGTAATATTTGAGTGGGCTAGTCTATCAAGTATTGTCTCCAGTAGGTGGTTGGGATTCCAGACAAGGTTCATTCGCAGTTGAGTCATTTTAATCATAGTTTCTCTCTACTCAAAAGTCTAGGTAAAATGTAAGTAGAATACGTTAATGCGGAATAGAAACTCGTTAATTTCTCATAGTCGTGTTGTATAAATCATAAGCGTAGGACAAGTCTGTAACATAGGATAGGGAAGTTATCATTTGGCAGAAGAAATTGGGAAAAGCTCATGAGGCCAACCAATAAACATGTTGGGATTCGAGCCCGGGTCCTCTCGTAATAGTAATTTTGAAGATTAATCCTTTCGGGCCTTTTCAGAAGCATAAAATGATTAATGGTTATAACAAGCTGTGAGTGTCACTTCAATGCTGTTTGTAGTTAGAATCAGATACACAAATATTTGCTAGATAAAATAGCTTCTTTCTTGTTGTTTGTTTTCCTTCGTAGTTCATCATCATCCCGTAGTCCGTCTCCAGTGGGCCGGCGCAGACGACCTGCATCTCCACGGCGACGGAGTACAAGTCGCTCCCGAAGTAGAGGCAGAGTTGCAAGGAATAGAAGGTACAATGTGCTTCATGATGTAACTACAAGAGATGGTACACGTGTCCCAGTCCCCCCCCCCCCCCCCCCCGACCTGGTGGAATGATGCATCATGTATAGAATTTTTCAGCTGATTTTCTCAGCTATGCTATTAAAGTTCTATAAACGTCTTGCTATGACCCATCATTGCCTGCGCATAATTGTCCCATTTTGTTTAATTAACAGACGAACCCCTAGTAGAGAGAGGCGAAGGCTGTCACCACGCCGTTCGCCAGCACGCCGAACTTCACCACGTCGAACTTCACCACGTCGAACTTCACCACGTCGGTCGCCAGCACGTCGATCTTCACCACGTCGGTCACCAGCACGCCGATCTTCACCACGTCGATCGTCACCACGCCGTTCGTCACCACGTCGATCGTCACCACGCCGTTCGTCACCACGCAGGCGTAGTCGATCATCATCGTACCAGGCCAAACGGTCCAGATCTCGAAGTCGAAGGTAGGAAAACGGTCATTGTAATGTCCTTGCGCTTTTTTCCTAACTTTCTTTCGTCAATTCACTAAATGTGTTACTCATTTCCGCTGATCAGCCAGATTTTTGTTATGGAAAAATAAAAAAAGCATAATACAAAGTCTTGCCCTGCCCTCTTTCCCAAACTGTACCATGTGTAATTGCACGCCCGTATCCGTATCCAAATTTTGTTTGTTTAGAAGAAGCAGAAGTCCGATAAGACATCGGAGCCGCTCACGATCCAAGGACAAACGGCGACGATCGCCCCCTCCCCGCAGGGGTCGTGACAACCGGAGAGGTCGTAGGTCATATTCCAGCTCCTCGTCACAGCCGAGTTCCAAAAGCCGCTCCAGAAGCCGGAGTGCCCCCCGCAGGAAGAGACGTAAAAGTAGATCTTACTCCCGTAGTAGTTCTGACTGAGGTCAATCTCATCAATAACCAGTGATTACAAGTATAGGGTTTACCAAATTTTAATCTTTGGTTTATTAGTTGTTTCGTTTTTAAATTGTTTTTGTTTTGTTTTTGTTTTTCCACAAATTTATAAACTCGTATTTTGAAGGGGTAAATGTGTTCTGCTTTTCACTGACGTACTTTGATTGAATAATAGCCATATTGTGGGGCAGTCCCTTGTTGTGAATAGCAGAGGAACATTGTGTCCTACAAGACGGCTGCTTTTGATAATTTCTAAAAAGAATATCTCCTTTGGGGGAAAAATCTTCTTTGTCTTTTTTATAATTAATACAACATTTTGGGGAAATGTTGGGGTTTAGTTATTGGAATAACATGACCACGTTTACACCTGCAAAATGGCATGGTTATCTTCCCTTTCCACTTTTTTAATATGACCTGGTGATGATTTTACCCTGTTTACACTGGCTACAAAAGAACACTATGACTTTTTGCTGGTGTAAATGTACTGTTTTAAAAACTAATGTTAAACAATACCATTGATTTAACTGTTTTGTAAGGTTTTTTATTCCACTGTAAATAAATACGTTAGAAAGAAATGTTTTTGTAGTGAGGTAGATTAGAACTATTGCAACAATAGCACATTTTAATTGGAATGATGTGATGTGATGTATTTTATCAAACTAAACCATAAATGCAATATTTAGTAGAAATCTCCCTAAAACAGTTTTCTTTCCATGTTATAAAATAAGCCACTTGGGTGAGAAACCTTTCCGATATATATGTTTGGGGGAGCACAATACCAGCTTCATATTGCACCTATTGCATTTTTGGTTTAAAAACATAGCTAGGTTATAATGTGTGTAAATCCTTTGATAAATGATAATACATGTATAACTCAAATAAAGGTGCCAACTCATTTATGCAGAGTAGATCATATCGTCGCCTGGGTGACAAAACCTGGTATCTGATTCATGTCATAGAATCATTTAATGCAATATTGCACCTAATGACAGAAAAGGACGGTTTTCTGAAACGAGGCTGCTACTAATGTCAACAAGTTAAGGCAGAGCAGTTTTAGGTCGTCCGTGACATTTTGAAACAAGGTTTTGTCGTCCGACCGGTGATATAATTATTGTTGTGTAATCTGTCGAATGCGCAGTTGCACAACATTAGGTTAAACAGCTGTTAATTATTAAAAATTCCAATCGATTTTGAATCTATTTATCTGACTTTGAATACTGGTAATATGTTTACATAAAAACAAAACTAAATCCTGTTATGTCCTCCTAAGCATACATATTACAGGCACACAGCGTTTGTACTCTGTGGGTTAACTGGTTTATTCTCTAGGTAATAGCACTAATCTATTTCCCTCATTACAATGTGTGTTTCCCTCATTTGCGCTGTGAAATTATTGTTTGATTTTAACATCGGTTGATGGAAAGGAATATGCCGTTACTTATATATACAGTTCATTTATTTCTGATTACATTATGTACTAAAAAAGCTTGATTTTCTGACCTGTGCAAGTATCAGTTTGAATCAATGTTAGATTCTTAGTTAGACGCTTAGTTAGACTTTGTGGACTTTAATCACGGTTGAATTTTTCATTGAGTGAATACATATACTGTAATTTCTTGATAATTGTGTGAATAATGAAACTACGAATCGTTCATAAATAAAATTAGTGTAAGCTGGAATGTTGTCTCATCTAATTTAGTTTAATTGTAAAGGTATTATCCAGGATTGGCTACAAATGATTGGTTTTAATCTGAAACTTAAACTACAGGTGGGAAGTTAATACTTGTACTATACTGTTCAAATTTATTACCGGAGCAGGTACGTATTTCCGTTTGTCATTTCTCAACAGTGAGCTGCATTGAGCTCATGTTCTGCATGACTGACCTTAAAAGCACACTAGAATCCTGATTTATACTGTTTTAGTAGAAAGTATCTAAACGTTCATCAAAGATATTATTTGTAATTTATATAGAAAAACATACCTGCTCCTTAAATAAATTTGACCGGTGTACTCTGTAAAGTATTTGTTACCATCTTTGACCCTATAAATGCATCAGCTATGACCAGATTTTCTGAAATGATTAAATTCGGGTTGAATGCATCGTTCCTAAAACCAATACTATATCATGCATTTTAATACAAATTAAGGACTTGTTCTCAACCCAGCGTCAATGAATTTGCCTCGGGGTAACTGCTTGAGGTTCATTACTTTTATTTGACAGGTGTACATGGCAGGAGGTATACAAGACACAGCAGTGCAAATCAGTTTATACCTGCTTTGTTAATTTGTTTGATTGGATACAAACCAAATTTGGTTGAAATGCTCTTGTATGTTTATTCTCACAGTTTGATGCACATATTTTGTTGACACTAACAAACGGGGCTTTTACTATACTCAATTCAGCAAGGACAAATCAAGAGCTGACAATTCCTTACAAGCAACAAAAAGCTGGATCGGTGGACCCCACATAGGTGAATTAGGGCCATAAACAGATGTATCGATGAGTATAAACGCTAGGTGGTACAGGATAGGGATCATGCAAAGGTTAAATCAAGAATCAGTGTTCTTAATTTGTCTTGAACATCCATTTTTTTTTTTAAAGACCAGCAGCATTTCTTTATCAGTTCACATTTTTGCCACTCAAAGCAGTCTTTATAATATCCTAACAACCATCGAACGATCGAAAGTTTCATTGTGTAGAAGAGGATGGTGGCTCCTCGTCGGGTTCAGGCATTGCCGCGGCAACCGGCTTGAGACCCCGTATCGATATATCGTAGACCACCTCCTCGACTTTCTTGATGTCGTACTTGAGTCCGTCAAAGCGTTTTCTTAAGGAGTCATTCTTGAGGTTGAGGAGGCGGAAGCCGGCGTTGAGTTCTTGGATGAAGTTGGAAATGTGAACGGGTCTGTCATACTCGCCGGCCGTCACGCTGTTAATGGCCAGTCTCGACTGGAACGAGAGAATGAACAACGTTTAGAAACCTAACCAACCCCCTTATTTGTAAATGTTGAACTTGACTTGCAATTGGCTTGGATTTTAACAGTTATTGTGGGCACTGCTATATACACAATGCACTGTACAAGTACATTACTCCTCTTCAAAGTGCCCCTGTGACCTTGACCCCCAACCTTTCAAACTCGGCTTAGATTTTGACGCCCTTGGCAACTGTGTTAAGTTTTGTGAAAATCCACTGTGCTTGTTTTGTGTGATCTTCCCGAGCCCCTCCCAATAGCTAGTACCCTCCCAATGGGTACCCTCCCAATAGCTACCCTCCCCGGAGACCAGATTACCCCAAACCTATAATTTTCAGGCCTGAAACAACTGAAATGAAAGCGTACCAACTCGCTGGCTAGCTGAAGCAGACCCTGTAGGAAGTCCTCAAGATCCAGGTGGAAGCCATCTTCTCGCTTCGTTAAAACTAAACAAGAAAAGTGCTAGAGATAGGGTTGTTCCGTCACACTTTTCACAAAGCCTAATAAATGAAGCCAGTTAATCTCCCTAGATGCATGCCATTTACTCAATATTTCTTGTGACATACACATGTCCTACGTTAATGCGTGCCTGCACTTTTGCAGGGTGTTTATATTTCATACCTCCCATTAGTTGAGCAGCTTCATTTCTGGTGATCAGTTTATCAGTCTCCAGATATACAATAAGAGCTGCAAGAAAGGATAGCCGCTGGCAGACAAATCTCCATTGATCGTGGTAGCGATAGTACTGCTCAGCAGGGACAAGCGTCTTCAGCTCGATGAACTGTTTCTTAACTGTGTCAAACAGCACCCTCGCTCGTTGGCAAAGTCCAGGGACTAGAGGTGGAAGGAAACGGTGGAATAAAGGAGAAAGACGGCTGCTTAAACTATAGAATACCACACCACTTGCAAGTTTACGACTGACGTCATTATGATGTTAAGTCTGGACATCGACCAACCTTCTTTAAGCCCAGAGGATTGGTGGATCCCTTCCAGTACAGTCATGACATCCCTGGCTGTTTGTTCTATGGTGCGTACCACATTGCGTATTTCCTGAATGACAGAATGATATCGACAATGAAACCAACAATGTTTGTGAATGTGTTTAGGGAATCTAGAAAAAAGTTGGATTTGTAACCACTGCTTTTCATACATTAGTTCATTCTCACGTTTTTTAAAGAAAAATCGTTTGGGAACAAACCTTAAATTCGTACAAAACCACTTTTGAAACTTTATCGTAATCTGTCCGAGGCTCGAGACTTCAAGCCTTGTGCCGTGATGACAAAAGTGGATGTTGGTCGATAGTTTAATTGTGTTTAGATATCCAAATTTAATTAATTATCTGCTTGTATTTGTAATATGTAGGTAATAAATTTGAGTTTTGTTTTTAACTCCACTTGTAAAAAATATCAGGAATGAGGGCAGCCTACAAATTCATCTAAAATTAAGCATGCATCATTTTCTAGGACGTACTTTTTGAAAAGTGTGATTACAAATCAAGAAGTTGTCAAGAGATTAGTTTTTTAATATCATATTGGTCTATGTTGGTAAATCACAGAACGTCGGGCTCAGAAAAGAATGAACACTTCAGATAGAGTTTTTACCTTAGGATGAGTGCCCCTTTAAGCTGAGTGGCTCACTTCTCCCTTTGATTTAGAACCTAGCTATAAATAATTTACAACTTGGATCATCCTCCATGGTGTTTGGACTAAAAAATAATTCCCAAGCGAATTAGGCCTAGGCCTACAATCCATTTACCTCACGAATATCTTGGTCGGTTGTGAGAAAGTCGTTGAACCCTGAAAAAATATTACCTATTGAAGATACCTCAGCCATTTTACACGAATACAAAGTAGTGTAGCTTGCTAGAGTAGAAAGTGGGCCTATATAGAACTTTAGAAATAAAGTTGTAAAACGAGTAATATCATGATGTGTGTACGTATGGTACCCTTCACAACCTTAGCACAACATCGTTTGGAACCAGACTAAATAGCACGTTGTCATTGCTGTCATGGAAATTGTAAATAATCCAATTCCAAACGTGTGCCTAGACACTATAGGCCTACCACTTTAGTACTACCTTAAATAGTCCGTTTCCCTAGAAAATAGAATCTGTCAGTTATGAAGGCCAACACCGGGAGGCAAAAAAGCAGCCAGGTAATTTTCCAAATTGGTTTTCTGGTTCTCAATTTAAAATTTAGTAATTATTTGGTTCGCTCTAAATCATGCTTTGGGCGCTAGCATAGCAGTAGCATAAACATTGATTGCTTGTTTTTTTTTATATTTATAATAGGCCTACCCTGTACGTAGCTAAGGTCCACCAAATCGTGTTGTCATTAACCTTTAAGAAAAATTATAATTTAATTTACTCTTCAGACCACTGGTGGCAGCAACATGGCACTGACTGCAGTGGCATTTCAGGATCATCTCGTTCGTAACCTCTCCTTGACTGATCCCGTCAAGAATAAACCAGTTCACCGCTCATCCAAAAATCTTAAGGAGATCAAGTCAGTAGTGAACACAGGCAGACAGCGGACGAGGAGGAAAGATGATTCATCTGTTTCCATGGGAACCGAAGAGAAGGAATACGTGCTTGATAAGAATCAGCAGCCCTTGACCCTAGGTGAGTGGAAGCACCGGGGTATACATCTGCCTCAGTTTCGAGTATTTCTGAAAACCGTCACAGCTCCTAGGCAACTTTGGGCTGCTCACAATCACCATTCTGACCCCATGATCATGCCTCCGTTTATATATCACCTGGGCATTGAGACTAGAGAGAAGCAACCACAGTTTCATTTATGTTTTTTAACTGACAGCCCAAAAGCTGGGTCTTGTTGAAGTGCCACAGTCGTTGCTCTCAGATTCAGAGTGGACAGACGCGAAGGAGAAATCGAACCGTCGGGATGACTCCGCCCAGCCCTGCGTCATCTGCAAAGAGGAGTTTGGCCTCCAGCAACAGGTGAATTGTGAAAAGTGCCTCCTACAAAAAAGTAGAAGCTAGTACCGCAGTACAGGCTATTTTAACTTCTATGTCATATCACCACAACATCTTCACAAGTTTGTAGCTTTAGGAGAAAATCTAACTTTCTACACAGATGGTATCAATTTGTTTTTAAAAGGTACACATGTACAGTAATGATTGTCTGAAGATTTTGTCTTTTGAATGTTTAAACTATTACAACCTCGAAATTATCTTTAGATGGACTTTGATGCATAAATTTAATGCATAATTTTGTTTTATTCAACATTTATGGCAGGTTCTTCTCTCTTGTTCCCACGTCTTTCATCGGGTAAGTATACTTAACATATTTAAAACAGTATACAAGTACATCTACACAACAAACGTCTGCACTAATAAAATGTTTGTTCTGTTTTATATTAAACTATTTTTCTAACAATGTTTGTTCACAAAGAAGTGCACAGCTTAAATGACAGTCATTTTCGTCCGGTAAACTTCATAGTACACTGACAGGTAAACTTGACCCTAGTCTCTAGGCAAACCGACAGTGCTTAGAATATTTAAACCACAAACTAGATACAACATTGAAGTACGCTGAAGTAAAGTTCATCACTAAAGTTTTGTAAGTTTTGGTTTCATAATTGTCAGAACTGTCTGCAAGCTTTTGAGCGTTTTACCGGGAGGAAAACTTGCCCAATGTGCCGCAAGGCGCAGTACCAGACCAAGGTGATTCACGAAGGGGCCAAAATGCACCGAGTAGCCTGCGCTACAAAGTACGTTGAATATTTTATCATCTACATGTATCATCTATATGTATATACTGTAATGATTATGTACTTGTGCAGTATATACTTTTATGTTTATGTACTAGACTACATTAGTTATACTAGATACGTATTCCAAGGGCCACCGTAGAAAGCAATGTTCCTCATCGAATAGTGCTTATTAACGTAAGCTTATATAAAACAAATTGTTCGTATATTCCTAATGTTGTGGTATTTCATCCGTCAGCATTTTTAAACATCCCCATATGTGATAATAAATTGCTTGTATTGGCACTATTCCAACCTACTGCCATTTCTTTTTCTCGTATTGAGAATTCAAGCTTTCTGGCGTGGATATGTTGTGCGAACTTGGTATCGGAAACTGAGGTGCACTGTACCACCGAAGGACCCAAGACTCAGGAAAAAATTCTATGAAGAGAAGGTAGTGGCCACAACTGTTTTAGCCAGTTAAAT
>JAVCKS010084587.1:0-15438 GCA_032273685.1 Pteraster tesselatus | reverse complement strand
ACAAAAATGTTGAACGGCGTAGAATAATAATAATTGCACATTCGAGTAAGTATTTTTTCGACTTCACTTGCGGTAACGGCCGCTAGAGGGCTCCAAGGCAATTAGACATTAGTTCAGTTGTTGCTATACCAAAGATAGTATAGTAAAGCGCCGTGTTGCTACCAAATAATATGGTCGCTCTCCTTCTGGGGAATTGCAGAATTGCCATTTTATTGAAGAGGGATTTATCGACAACGTTTATGTAAGTAGGCCTAGTGTGTCTGTCTCTGCGTGCATACTGTATGGTTAGAGGTAGGTCCATGTTCTGAACTCTGTCACTGTGTCATGTCGTCTTTGTGGAATTGTGTGTCTGTCTGTATCTGTCTGAGGCGGCGTGTCTCTGTGCAGTGTGTGTGGGTGCGTGTACGTGTGTGACTGTTTGTCCTTCTGTCTGTCTGTTGTTAGCAACTTCCTGACAGCATATGCGACAAAATGTCACAAAACGTCACCAACGATGTGTTTGTGTGTGTCTGCGTGTACTAGTCTACATTGTACATGTACATGTGTGTCTGTGACCGTGTGCCTGTGTGTGTCTGTGTCTGTGCATGCCACAAACCTGTGCAGTGTGTGCATTGTAACGAAATCACGGATGTCATATTGACTACACATGCAAATTATATAGATGCACATTGTACACAAGCATGTATAGTAGGTGGCTAAGTTAGATATAGACTCAGTATCGAGTATTAGGAATAATATTGCAATCACGCGGATTTGTGCCAGAGTAGTACTAGTAATACCAATCATTGTAGAAGGGGGGGGGGGGAAGATACCTGGTGTAATACCTGTACCACTTTCCCACCCTAGAATGGAAGGTACTTTTCCTAATTCCCGACACTATAGTATCTACTGGTGGCAAAACTAGGCATACCTCTAGGTTGCTCTTTCATTCACGTCTTTGCTTCAAGACTTGAGAGGAATGGCAGGGAATAAATTTTTTTATTTGTGTATGCTTGTATTTGTATATTTATTTATGTACCGGTAAACATATATATTATACATATATACATATAACAAATAAATGTATTTGTAGAAGTTCTTAAGTTACCAAAGTAATTCAGAGTTTTGCCGACGTTTCGATCTTCTCACAAGGATCGTTTTCAAGGCAATGGCAGGAACGGCAAGAGTAAAGGCCTAAATTTAAATAAATGTATTGTTTTTGTACAGTCTTGTCGTGGGATTTCATTAGTTGCTTTAGTGAATTACTAACAGCGCATACACTATGGGCAATGAGACAAACCATCTCCACTTGTACATTTATTTACTGGTTCAGTCATTCTACCGTGATATATTTATTGTGCGCGGTGATGACATTTTGCAGGTGTTGATATCGCCAGCCATGCCTGAAACCAGAGGTACGGTCCACGAGGTTCTACCCAAGCAAGGTTTTGTTTACCAGGAGGAACAACCTGCCATGGTCTTGTGCAAGCCCAAACTACTCCCCCTTAAGTCTGTCACTCTTGAGAAACTGGAGAAGATGCAGAAAGCTGCGGAAGAGAAAGTGAAGGAGCAGGAAGCAGCAGCAGCAGCGACAACAACGACAACAACACTGACGGAAGAGAACTGTTGAAGAAACAATGTTCACAGAACTCCAGTCCGATGATTGACAAGAATTTAACTTTGTCTTGCACTCATTATTAAAATGAATGTATTCTTATGTACTCTCTACAAGGCATAGACAATGTAGATGTTCAGAAGATTGCGGCAAAACAGGGGTGTGGTGCTGGGGGCTACAGCCCCTTGGTAACAATCGTTTAAATCCATGCAAGTTTCAAAATTGTTACTTTGACCCCCCTCAAATCCATGCAAGTTTAAACGGCTTTACTTTGGTTGCCCCTTGCTGGGTTTTTAAGACTACTGGTATATCACTTGGTGGAAATATACCTGATATTATTCCAGATCGGAAGAGGGATGGGAATGTGAAGGATACTAATGTTCTACAACAAGTGTCCGACTTTATGAAGACAGGTTATTCACCATGAAACATCCATAATACTAGCGAGGTTTCCATGCGTATGGATGAGTACAGATGTAGTTATGGATATGATAATCGTATTTGGAAGTATTGTGTACAACAGATACATGTCATGCTGCAGCAGATAGTGATGATGTATTCTTACGCGTAACATGTATCCTCTCTCCTGTATTGCTTTACAATTAGTATTTGCTGGGAAAAAAAAGTATTTTAGCATTCCGTTATGAGTGTTATGCCAAATGTCAGCCAATGTGCACATGTGTAAATAAAATCATGCAATATAGTCTATGTTTGGCTGGCTTGAGAAAATCATGGTTTATTGTTTAAACTATTATTTAGTATTTTCTCTAATCTTGTCCTGCCCCCTTGATGACCCAAGGGCCTCAAGTTAATTCTCTGACTGGTAAAATTATTTTCCCAGGTAAACGTTTGAACATTACATGTATGGTACACTGAATCATGTCGCACGTGCAGTCAATGAAACCACTGTTATCACTAAAGTGATGCGTGAAGCGAGTACAATGTCTGGGTAATACCAACGTTTATTGATGTGCCACAGCGCCCTCGTGCGGATGGGGGTGTTTTGATCCATGGTTGGGAGTCACAAAAGTTTGGGGCAGTCTAGAACATATTATATAAATCCTAATGGCCATAATGTAGCCCAAGATCATTTTTATTTGTTTTTATATAATTATACAAGTCAACATCGCTGTCGATCAGTCAATAGAAAATGCATGCCCGTTCATGGATCATTCCAACCCCTACCACATGGTGGCGCCACATTTTTTTGATAACGGAAATTGCCTTTAGGGCACCAAAAGCTAGGCATCTTTTTTTGGAAGGTTTTTGTTAATACTCGCAATGATTTCGATCCAACTTGGTCTCAGAGAGTAACTTGGACCCACTATGACTAATTGGGACCCAGTTTTGGGAAGTCGGTTTTGTGCATACCTATGTCTAATTATCTCTTCGTTTTCGACACGGATGAATCACGAAAACCCATTTTCAAAGCTCTTGTTCTTAGCGGAAATTGTTTATTCAAAAAGAAAAGGATATATACACAAAATATCTTATTTTTATGTTGATGTAAACAATTCTGAAATAACACCTGTGAGCCAGGACTTTTTACAGGACTTATTCTTTGACAATTAAAGGAAACATTAATTATTTTTAATTAAAAACAATTAACTCACAGTGACACAATTAAAGTAACACGATAGTTCGTGCCATGGTTGATCTCTTGGTGTGTGCTAAAAAGAAGCCCATTGTTTGTTTGTGTTTTAGTGTTATTTTCTTATGTTTCCAATGTTACTTTGTTTATTGAAACGAACATAAAACTTTAGCCGTTATCCTCTCTCTGAGTTGCTTTAAAAACCTGACATCTGTCATTTCCCCTCTCCCAGACAATTGCTCTTGGTCCAGTCCATTCGAAATTGTCCTAGTGCCTACCCCCGTCTAATTTGTTAACCAGCCTCCTACCGAAGAAAGAGGTCTCAAGCTACTGGCTCACAGGCAATTTCCAGCCCCCATTCCCCTCCGACCTGTGACATATCAAACATTTAATAACCTGACTTGCAGAATAATTGATTTGGTTTAATTATTCTTACCGTACCGGTAGTTGTTTCGTGCCAATTTAAACTGACCCCTTCATAATATAATTGAAATAAAAGCACAACCGTCTATTAAAAATGTTTCTCGTTCAAATCTACAAAAGCATATGGCTACCATAACCCTAGTTCAAGATCTGAAATGGTAGGTACACCAACTGTCTAAGATTGAATAATGTTGAGGAGAAAGTTCAGAAATTGTAATTTATTAATTAACAAAATAAAACTAGTAGTTAAAATGTATTAAATTAAAAATATTTTTGCGAGGTTAAGAGTTGGGTTCAGCTGTTACCTGGCAGAATCTTAAAATAGACACTTCAAAGAATGAACGTGGACTTTTTCCTCCTAAATATATTCGGTGTCATTTCTAAGGGGATATTTGCTTGTTTTTGTCCATAAATCGCATCGTTGTACCACAAAACACTTCTACATCATCGCAAGAATCCACAACATGCAGCACACGTGATTTTCTTGCAATGCCGTTGAAACATTCCAAGTCAGATGAGTATCAGCTGGAATGATCGTAAAACTAATTTGCACTGGTAAATGCTTCAAAACTTGCGGTAAACCCTTCCAGGAGACAAATATCTTACAGCATGTCTTCATGTAAATAAAAGTTATTTAAAAGATAAAAAACATAGTGAGCCTAAAAATGAATGAAATTGGACAACTAACTATTTCCAAAATAATTTCGTTTTTTGTCTAACTGCGGTATTTACAAATAAGAGTTACAAATGAATAACTAGGTATCTAACAAGCTATTGCATTGGATGTTATAAAATAATAGCAAACCACAAGACCAATCAACTGTACAATAACATGAATCCGCCGTGATTGGCTTGAGCCAGTGTGAGTGGCTTTCCCTAGGCGAACAGTTAATATATGATTTTCTTTTTCAATCATTCCTTGGATTCTTGAAGACCCTCTAGTTGTGCCACCTCTGCCGTGGTACGAATGTACAAACACATCTCCTCCTCCGGTATATCCTGTTCAGTTAGCTCTTCGTCAAGACTAACCTCTTCATTATTCCACGTCGAGGACATTTTACTTGGACTCGTTGGATCCATCTCATAATTCCAAAATTTCCGTTTCCTATTCACCTTAGGATTGGTCACAGATGGGGGAAGGAAAGCTGCGCAAGACGGAAGATCCATCTCGCTTACCGTCTCGGTCTCTGTAGTGCTCTCCTCGTCCTTCTCTTGAGGCACTTTCAGTCCAGATAGGAGGCTCCTCTTGTACTTGAGGATGTCGGTCAGGTGCTGTATGGCCACGTTCGGGTCAGCCTTTTGGCTCGACGAGAGCCACGGTAGTTTCACCACGAGTTGCAGCAACACTTTCTTGATCTCCTCCACCCGCAGTTTGGTATGCTTGGGTACCTTCAGGCGGAATTCCTTGCCAAAGTCACCCAGCCTTGCATTTTTTTTCTTGGATACCTTCCAGACGATGTACGCCGCGGCTAACACGACAGCATCGTAGGACCTTCCGCACGTAATCCACGTCTCCCTGGCTAGGTGGATAAGTTTGATCGTTCTTTCATTACGATCTGCGCCAACGATGTTGTATCTTGTCAGTATGGCCGAGACGATGTTATCACAGCTACTGGTGCCGACGCAAGTAGGGATGTCTTCGCCGAATGCGTGCTTAAGGGTTTTGATCATCTCGTGCATGGCGCTCTTCGACGTCTGAACGACGCAGAGGATGTCGGTGATAATGACCGGCCAGTTTTCGCGACGGCATATCACCAAGACGCACGTGCCGCACAGCGCCAGCTTCTTGGGCGTCTGCTTGTACTTCAAGCACGCCAGCTTGTAGGCGTCGGTGAAGAGTTTCACGGCGGCCCTCTGCATTTCCGGCGTCAGCTTCATCATGCCGCAGACCTGGCGGAGGTAAGTCAGCCAAATGAGTAAATTCACGCTTGTATTGCTGTTGAAAGTACGCCCCGGGCCGAGATTGGCTGATTGATACGAGCCACCGGCGTGACACGAGGTCACACTGCTGAAGTAGTCCTTATCCTGCACATAGCTGGCCACAGAATGGATCACCTCTCCGCAGTCCGTGCACACACACTGCTTCTGACCACCATAGTCCTCTTCGGTCAAGCACGTCGAGTTACAACTTGGGCAGTTACCGGACATCACGACCTTTTAATGCCAAAATAATCAAACAAAATGGCAAAATGTTAATGTTCAACCTATATGTGTAAATAAAACGTTGCCTCCAAAGCTTGTGATTAGACAATATGTGGTCATGTGATTTTTAATAGACATACACTAGTAATATTTATAACTGTTAACTAATTATTATTTTTAAAGGTGACAAATCATAGGTTTAAAAAATTGGGACATTCAAACGTTAACAAAGGAAGAACATTCATCTGACATACTAGACGGCCCTGTTTTGGCAAAACAATGTATCTTTGGAAATGGCATCTTTAGAAAAAAGGCTACGAAAGTACCATTACCTAACATTTTTATGTTAAAACACAGGACAGTATTACTGCTGATTGAAAAGAGCGCCCTCATTTACCCTATAATTGCTCTTTATCTCAAAATTGGGAAATTTAAAGTTACATCGTTTTGCCAAAACAGGGCCGTAGTGTATGTCTATCAAATATTTTTAGTAATATTTTGTGACAACCATAAACAAATATGTTATTCACAAAGACTCCTATCATAGTACATGCACAATATTCTGCAGATGGTGTACAATCCGCACCTTGCAGTGAGCACGTGTCACGGCTTGTGCACACTGCTAGTCCAGTTCGTATTAATTTCAACTAATCATTTGGCCAAGTATATCCACAAGTCAGTGGCAGTGTATCAATGGCCCGTTTGTTTTAGAACTGGATAGAACTAGATAGAACTGGATAGAACTGGATAGCACACCACCTATGCAGCCAGTTGAAGGCCATCGATCTGCCACCTTACCCGACTCCAATTTGAAACAGAAAGTCATTTATTTTGTAGAGAAAATAGCAAAGAGTACTGCAGTTGCTTTTGTTGCGAAGTAACTATAGAATACCCCGCCACCACGTCCCTTTCTAAAAAAAATCCCAGCTTTCACATCACAGTGATGCCAATTGCAGTGATACCAGACCAGTCATGAAAGTGGCGGGGTATTCTATAGTTAAGCAATAGTACTGTACTACACTAGAGTAGTACATGTATTGCATACACAGTCATTGCATACACGGTCACGTCACACTCGTTGACACTGAATTTCCCAACGCAAAAAGTCTATCACTAGTATCAGTATCATTTAATCAGAATTCAGCCAAACCCACCATCGTTATTTTTTCTTCTTTACAAACTAGCCTATGCAATCACATACATGTATTTATACAGAATAAATAACCTACCTCACTCTTCAGTGTCACTAACTCGCACCGTGTTCTACCGGTATTTTCATCCTACTGCCGGCTATCCAGATTAATAGTAGTAGTACTAGTGTATAGTAGTACTACTACTAAGTACTAGTAGTCACCCATGATTCACTTTTAAACATGGCTACTTTGGGAAAGTCCCTGTATAGAATAGAAATCGTGTACTTTCTATGCCTGTACATATACACATGTACATATTTAGCTAAGTTTACGCGGTTAACCGGATTGGATCGGTGCGGCAGGAAATGTGTAAAGTGCATTGACCAGAATTAGAAGGAATGCCAAAGCGGAACATATTGCAGGACATCAATTTATTACGTCAGAACTTTGACATACAGTTTTAAAAATCATACCAGAACTTTTAACAATCATGTCAGTACTGCCGAAGAGTTACTATAGATGCAAGAAAACTGGAATACAGTTCTGACATGGTAATTGAAGACCTACAATATTTTCTGCTTTGGCTATCCATAGTTTACATTTACACAGTTCGATCCGGGGGCCCGGACCGGATTGTTGGCGTCTTGGCTCCGTATAATTATAAGGACGGACCACCCATAAAATATTCAGGGGGAAATTGTACAGAAATCTTTGATTATGTTTTACACATTCAGTCATTCGACTTTAAATGGTCACTGGTTTTCAGTATTTTGACATGTATACAACTATACAATTCACGGCTAAACAGTTTCATTTTTTAAATCATTGTTTAAGACTTTTTTAAACAAACAAATCTTTGATACCACACAGCTTTGTTTTATACACATTTATTTTCTTCTTTAGAGTACCGTATTAGCGCTGTAGAAAGTAATATCCTATACAATACGCACTGTTAGGCCAGGGGACACCGGCACAGTACCCGTCGCCATGGCAAGTAGGACGCCCCCACCTGGTCATAATGCGAGTCTCCGTTTCCCGTTGTCAAGTTGGGAAACGAATAGTTAAATCTTTTATTTACATCAACTTATTGTGAATACAATTATTCATTGGGCACAACCACATGAAAGTTTGATGGCCGGTGTACATGTATCCACTGTATTCAGCACATTATTCTTACAGTCATTTGGATAACAATATTTACATGACATGTTGCTATATGGAACTGGACAAACTTAGACGAGTGTGGACAGTCCAAAATATCTGTGCTTCCAAGTAAAAGCTAACTTTACAATGTACTAGATTATTAACTGGCTTTGTACAATATGTTAGTTAAAAGAATTTAATTAAACTGTATACATAAAACTATTACGGACAATATAATTCATAAAAATGAATTGTACAAATACGAATCCACAGGATTCAACTAAAACTTTGTTCTCGATTTCGCGCCATTAAAACATCACTTACTCAATGATTGCCTTTCTAAAAAATCGAGAGCCAAGTTTTTTTATACAAAAGCAATAATTGAGTAAGTAATGTTTTAACGGCACCAAATCGGATTTCCAGGAAAGGCTAGCTCCGAAAATATAAAAACTTAGAGTTATAATTATTTATTTATAATTCTGTTCACAACACCCAACAGCGGAAGGACCGCCAATTACCCAAAATGGGATAATTTGATGACTATTATTACTATTTATACATCCAATAGCACAATTGGGGTGCAGACTGCCACACTGTTAAAAATTTCCGTAATTTTAAGTTATTTGTTCGAATCATGTTTTTTTTTACATTTTTACGATTATTTTAACTTCAACCCTTTGTTTACCGACGGGACTTTTGAGTCTTACTTTACTGTTGGTAAACAAAGGGTTAAAGTACGGTTAATTTAACTTGAAATTACATTTACGGCCAAGTTATTTTACGATATTCTAGCTTGAGTCCTAGTTGCCAGTCGTAATTACCGTTTTTTAACCGTTCATTTTTAACAGTGCAGAAATACCGGGGCATCATGTATTCTTACCAAACAAATAAAAATATACAGTTTAATTTGGCAAATAAGTAATAGCCAAAAGATAGCACTTACAATCACAAATCTTACAATAACAAAATATAATTATAACAATTTTAATATTTTAGTAGTAAAATAATGCATCATATTGGCATCGTCATCAATCGTGGGGTAAATTGTGAGTTGTAAAATCGTACCAAACCCGTATTGAAATTGTACTTATTCGTACTGAAACTTTATGATAAACTCACACAAATATTGAAGGTCCCCGGGTTCGAATCAACACGTGAATTTGGTTTTCGGTGCAATCACGAGACATACATGGGATACGCGGCGGGCTTTGACTTATGACCCACTGTTAAGAGCACGTGTCCCCTAATCTCGATATGTCTTCTATCCAGTAACTCAGTGTCCTCCCAAGGTCACGACGAGCCGCGTTTACTGCGGCACGCGTCTCCCGAATAATGACCATATCCCTCAGCCGAATCTGTTCCGTGCCAAGGCCCGACTCGTCGTTGTCCATAGAGGGCGCCGTGTCCATCGCATCCAACACAGACGGTATGAAGGTGCAGTTTCGCACTTGTAACTAAGAACCCAAAAGGTAACACGACACAACATCACCAACATGTTTCAATACATACAGCCAATGTTATTTTTATGTTTGTGCAATGCTAATATACCCATTTAATAATTATCAAGTATTGAACGGATTGTTGATGATGTGTATTTGCTGTGTATTTTGATAATTGAAGTGAATACATTGTTCCCCCCCCTAAAAAAATCAAACAATCTGTAGGCCTATATTCAACTTTACATGTGGCATACTTACAATGCTATGTAGTCCGTAGAGCAGACGTCGCGTGCGGTTGATAATAACACTAATGTTGCTTGTTACGGCCTGCACAATCTCGTCACCGGTCGCAGCCGCCTCTGCTGCTGCGATTCTCTCCTGGTCGTCTCGTACGGCTACTAGGGCCGACATATAACGGCTTAGAAGGACGCCGTGCCCGTACAAAACACTGGATATCTGGCAACCAAGCGGACGAAATTCCCATCATAAGGCCATTTAAAATAAAATTCATGTTTAGCGTCCCCGCCCGCTTCTTTTTTTATAGGCCTTTTTTCTTCTTTTTTTTTTTGAAAAGTAAGAAATAATGAATATTTGATCTTTTTAGGAGTGTATGATCGGTTTGGCATCGTTTTCTTTTGCATCTTGCCCATACAAACCCGATATGTCATTTCCCGAGTTCAAGTAGCGGCAATTTAAAAAATAAATGGCGGCCATTTTGAAAAAATAGAAGGCAGGACGCTAAACATGTTTTTTTTTATGGTCTAATATAGGTGGGGTACAATGCCAGAGCCAAACGTGGTAAACCCCGAAAGGTTGACGCAAGCTAATTGAAATGGTTCGTGGAATGAATCCGACCATGTCGGCTACTATTTTTGATAAGGAACAAACAAATCCAAGGTTCGAAACATTTTAACGGGTTGATATTTTGATATAGATCCAACTATACTTGTATCCGAATTATACATGTATGTCGAAAAACATTCCCATATACTGTAACATTATTTGAGAACGTAGATATTTTTAAGAGGAAAATTACAGATAATAATTTGGTTTTTATTCAGAACCACCCCGAGGTCATGGTGATTCAGAATATGGTTTTGGGATTCTATGTTCTGGTTTCTGAGTTCAGCTGAGTTCAGAGCATTTATACATTTACACGGTTTGCCCTTTATGTATACAATATAGATAGATATAAACTTACATTATTGTTGTGTGACAGAGACTGTGGTGTAACTTCTGGTAGAATATCACATTGTATTATAACTAGTCTGTCAACGAAATCAGCACTCTAAACATACAGAAATGAAAAACATAGAACTGTAAAGTGTTTAAAATGGTTATCGCATATATCTTTTCCATGGCTTGAGATCAGCTGAAACATAACTCTCAAAAAAAACCTCAGACGAACACATACCGGTGAGCCATAACAAATCGGTAAATGAGATCCCGTCGACTGAGAAGTGCGTAGCGAACCGTAGCTCAGTCGCGCGCCGTGCGCAAACCATACGTTACGCCGTCCTAGCCTACGTACCGTCGTGTTGAAGAAATAGCGGTGGGCATTTTCTTCCGCGTGCCAATGCACTTCCACGGGAAAAACACAGCCCAGTGCCAAAACCTTTACACTTTCTTGCACTCATACTGTTCGTGTGCCTTGTATAGGCGTCATCCTATCCATTAAGAGTGCTAAATGGCCCGTAGAATCGCGGATGTGAACAGCAGACTGGTCGGAAGTTTCATTCCGCCATTAGAGGCAGAGAGTCACTGAGGTGGCATGGCGCAGCGAGTATTTTCCTCATCTTCACCACTGGAAAACCTGGGTTTTCTCCAGTTCATGGGTTCATTTCCTCTCACCGTTTAAAACGGTGGGTATGTTAACTCCTTTCTCTCACGATACACACATGGTGGGCATATATACTAGCCCATGACGCCAATTGCTAGGTTAACTGAAACTGTGTCAATCGAAGCACACGAAAAAGAAGCAATAACTTATACGAACCAACGAACCAGCCGACAGCCGACAGCCAACGAACTGCGCGTAAGGTAAGTGACGTCATGAGTTAGGAAATGATACACTTAATGTCCTTGATCGTTAAACGGAGGCTTTAAATCAACAATCGAAGAGAGAAAATCGCTTTCGATCCTCAAAGGCGTTGGAATACCACAACCAAACCACACGTCACATGTCAAACCAGGTTGTCTCACAAGTTTCCCGCGGAATGTAGTCACTGCGTTATAAACTTCTTGCCTGCTTGCTGTATGCGTCCGGGCAAATGTTGAAAATACCTAATCGAACGCAGATAATTATGTATAAGGCCTTTCCCTTAAAAAGTTCAAACTACAGTGTGGTTATTTCTCGTAACGTCCAATGTCGTTGTCAACATTCGTAAAGCAGGCCTGATTTTATTACAGACTATACGAGTGCTGCGTAATTAAAGACATATGTTTCTCAAGTAGCTTTTACGAAGTGTGGGCCTGGTTTTTACTAACTTTGAAAAACGCCATCCTATCGTGTCCTTCATACTTCCTAAGCGGATAAATTGTTGGTGGAGCAAATCGGCTTTAAAATGCACTATCGACGGATGTTTTCTTATCGAACTAAGCAACAATTTCACGAGAAATCTATTTTACGATTTACCAACATGTATAGTCAAGATAAATAAGGTAGACCCTATGGTTGATTGTTAATATTAATTACCAACATCAGAGTCTCGAATGGTGGCAAACAACCGGCCGAGTGAGGGCGTCCTGCTATATAGCCATGACGATATGCCTTTTAATAACACGGGGCGTAATCCCCTTGCTCCGTTTCCCACGCATTTATTGACAACGATCATCGTATTATATATACGGCATCGAAAGTGATTTGGTTGCCATTATTGGCAATTTCATGATTGGCATTATTTCCCTTTGGTGCATTATTACTATAGTATATATTTACACAAGATTAGTTTTACATTCGTTTTCACTCATTCAAATGTTTCTTCCTTTGTTAGAACGCCCACAATTTGTGTTTTCACAATTGCAAATTCCGACCGTATAGACCTAAAGATAACGTAATTCGCTTTGTCATAATCTACAAAAATTATTGTATTTCTAATGAATTTGTTTAATTGTCAGTGATTGTTTTCATGTAGTAAAACGATGTTGCGTTATAGGGTTAATTTAAGGTATGTTTCTGTCCCAAAACGTGCGTAGATCACAGACTTCAAAATCGGATTGTATTTCAGATTTTGAGCGTGATAAAATAAGAGTATATAGCTGTTCCCTTCAGGAGCCAAACATCGGGGTTTTCTTATCACGATCAGGATTACTATACAAAACCTATCGCCGACATGGAAATGTATTCGCTATGGTTGATAATTGGCTAGTTAGCTCTTTAGCTTTCTTTATATCTATTTAATAGGGTCTGATACTCTCTTTGTACGATGTGACGATGTGTGGAGAGGAATCCCAGATTTTGAGAAAACGCATTTACTGCTGTATACGTCAATTACATCTGTTTTGGAGTGAGTGATGTTTTTTTAGTAAACAAATGCATTTGGCAATACGTTACCTATACTCGATACTTACAATAGATAAAAACAAATGATACAAATCTCGCCCGAGCATATTCAGCTGATATATCATCATCGACAACTCAGATGAACTTATTGTTGAAGCGCTGCTGTACACCGGCTGGGTAGAGCTACTCGCAACCAGTTGCCGGACTGGGCACAGCTGGGTTCTTGGGTTAGGGTTGACGGTGCTACCCGAGGCACCGTCAGTTGGGGTTGTCTGATGGGTTGAAAACGAGGACGAGCTCGCTGCTGACGAAGACAGCGGCGATGATGATGACGGCAGTGCCAATAGAAAAAAGAGTGCTGAAAACACACACCAATATCGGAGCCACGTGAAAGAAAGAGGCGATGGAGCAGATAAAACTAGGGCCTAAGGTGTGGGAGTAGGGGGGAGGGCAACAAAGTTAACTCGATACGACATGGGTGGATTTCTCAAGTCATGGTTTAAACCTTCTTTAAGCCTGGTTTGAACCAGGGCTCGCTAAACTATATGTCTAAACTAGGTTTTGTTTGGATTTCACATAAATTAGAACCGAGTTTAAACTATAGGTTTATCAAGCATTGTGTAAAACTCAAACTTGACAGAAAACGACCAGAACAAAGCACAAACGTTGCGCAATTTCTGTCGATTGTCAGTCTCCACACAGTTATACGCTTCAGTGAATGTAAAATGTTGCTCATCCGGTTTAGTACACGTACAGTGCGGCCGTGCGGGTCACTGCTGTGTAGCGCGTGTACATGCATGGAACGCCTAAAAGCGAAACTTCTGTTAATTAATATCACCGTGACTAATAATTTCTCTCTTTTGACAAACCGTTCATCTTTAATAGTCATTCATGTCTTGACAAACTCATTCATCTCTTCAAAAATCGTAACTGTTACAAATTATGCGCCTTGAAAACACGGCGTTCAATGATTATCTGCATTTCTGATTGTCTGATATGTGAAAAGATGAATGAATCCGACAAAAGGAATGACTTTATCGAGAGAGAAATTATTGGACAGAATAATATTGTAACTTTTAAAAGAGACGAGTAGTTTGTTGTTGAATACATCTATTTTTTTTCCTTTATGCGTTCCATATACATGTACCTCGTTAACGCATGGAAACAGTGTATTATGGGTTAGACCAAACTCCGTGCCCCATAGTTTACTTGTTGTTAGACTGAGTTTGACAATAATAAGTCCATGAGAAATCGGTTTTAAAATGTTACCCCGTATAAATGTGGTTTAAACTTCGTTTTAGCTAAGTCCAGGTTTACAACCTACATGAGAAATCAATCCATATAGAGTTACTGGGGGCGTTGGTAACTCACAATCAAACTACATGGGTTTGCCATAAACATCTACACAAATAATTAAATTATTCAGTGAGGCCGAAAACTTAAATAATTTGTTGTATTTGGATGGTAACTTTACGTGAGAAATCGAAATGTAAGGTACTAGTAATATGCTAATAGTTGTATGAGTAAACTACATCATTATAACAAGATTCATACTTAACCCGATTGACTAAATAGATTAAATTAAGTCACTATTTTGTGTGCATTAATTCCAGCAAAATCTGGGAACAACTAAACTTAAAAATGCTACACCCAATAACTTTTTTAAAACAGGAATTTAACGTGAAGTGTTTGAACCAATTCATAAGAAACTTACCCAACGCACAAATTGAATACATATTTCCTTAGGAATTTTTAGACGACTTCGATTATTTTGAACAACACGTATACGTAGGTGCACTTTACCTTTACTTTTGTTGTCAGGTTCTAGAGAACCGTCTTATATATTGTATGAATTTACAGTTGCGAAACGAGCAAACTTGACGAAATTTGGTCTAAAACGACCCAAAATAGATTATGCCAAAATAATTATACGTGTTACATGAACATGTAAAATTAACAGTAATTACAATGTTTTTGTTCCATTTGATTTCAATAACAAGGAATTAACAAAACACAAGCTTCTGTTTAATTAACGAAGAATGTGTGGGGAACATTGTGTTGTTTCCCGTCTGTGGGCCTACGCGTATATTGGCAACATCTACGAGTCACCTATACAATCAATGTTTGCGGGGAATAATATCTACACAGATAATTGTAATCCGACGAATTCCTCATATAAATGATGGAAGTAAGGCAGACATTCCATCTCGATGAGATACTACATCAGCGGAACTTTAAGGTAAAGACGATCTAATATAAACATTACACAACCCATACAAACATGTTGTTAGTCGGTAAACAAAGAGAAAAGATCATCATCATTTTCTCTAACTCGGGACTCCTTTGAAGTTTGACAAAATGCCCCCCTAGCCATATCTATAAAAAGGACACTGCATATGGGGTGAACAATACAGCATCAATATCACATTATGTAATATTTCGTTCGCACGAAGAATATTTCGTTTTCTCGA
>JAVCKS010084255.1:961-22016 GCA_032273685.1 Pteraster tesselatus | reverse complement strand
CGGCCTCCCTACACCACGACCGTAGAAAAACGCAAGGCTAGTTGGCCAGCTCTCGCGAGGACAACAACAATACACGTACACGTACACGTACACGTCCTAACTCCACGCACGCTGGGTGCAGAGATTTTTCCAAGAAGAATGGCGAAATGCTGAATATTCATGAGAAACAGCGCGTAGAGAGCGGCTGATTGGAGGATTGTTAGGCGCGATGTGTGTATGCTCCATAGAGTTATATATAACTCTATGGTATGCTCACATAATGCCTCTGCATATGCTGAATGCCTGAATACATGTACTTACTACGGTAGGCTACAAAACACGTTTAGACATGTCGATCAACAGTAAGGAAATTGCCACTGGCTTAAACTTACATTACACTAATGGTTGCAATGAAAAAAAAACAGCGCTTATGATTAAAGCAGCAAAATTGGTAATTTAATTTAGGCTAAATTTAAACACAAACTCAAACTTGAGCTTAATTAGCCCAATTAAATGTGACAAAAAACTGGCAAAAATAGACATGCTACAGGTTCACAAACAAACCTTACCTTACATGAGCGTCAATGTTATCTATTATGTTAGAATAAGTTTAAAATAACAAACATTTAAAAACATTTTTAAAACATTGTAAAAATGTTGAGAAGTATTCCTACCATGTATTGAGTGGGCCGTGCTGTTTAATTCAGCGCTTATTTTGTTGAAAGTCTGTGCGGTAAAGTCTGCGCAGCGCCCCCTTTAGCTAATGATGGTTTGGGGAACCGTAAATTCTGCGCAGCGCCCTTTTTAGCTAATGACGACGGTGGTTGGGGAAATAGATTGGTTCCCGATCCTATCGCTAGATGGCGCTAGATATGGCATGGCGAAAACAAGGATTGGTATAGGGCGGCCATGTGACGAGCAGAAATCTGGTTCCCGGTCCCACTGCTACGGGCAAATGCCGTAGCGATACGATCGGGAACCAATCTATGACCTCGTTTACAGTATATTAGCGCGTCACATCACTGGAATCCCCCTGCCCTATACCAAAACAAATAATATTTCAAATATGGCGCAAATCCACAAACGATTGCAATTTCGAGAATAATATCAGATTTTCCCGGCTATCAAAGCGAGCTCTGGCGATAAATATATAGCACGTAATGCGCAAGCGCAAATGGCGACCAATCACTGATCTAGATAGGCCGCCCTATATCTAGACTTGATGACAAGTCGTTAGTCAGTGTATTTTGTCTGCCAGCGCTGCCTATTACACAAACACACATCCTGCCGTTCATGCAACAGTCACAGTGCGATTATACCTTCATGCAACGGTCGTAGGTAGCGCGTGGCAGGAGGTCCGTCAGCTCTAGATCTAACGACTTGAGTTAAGTTACTTGTTCCCGGCCGAATATTCATTATGGTAATTATACACTGCATATGCAAAATCCATAGAGAGGGCCAATGGTAGCTCGTCTGACAAACGCACACACACGAGTACGTACACACACGGCGGCCAAACTCCGTGATGCGATGCCCAACGCTGCAAGATGCCATACGCTGCAGGATGTATGATGAACTTAACCAATCAAACTGCTCCGTCCAATTTTGGTAGCAAGTCCAATTGCATGTGTACAAAGCTGGGTACAAGTTATTCAAGAGATCGAGGATTTGTATACCGTCCCCGCAACTAGACCGCCCTATATTACCCGTAGCAGTGGGACCGGGAACCAGTCTAGTTGGGGAAAATGGCCGGCCGAAAGTAAAAGATGTTGCCGAAGTAACGTTGTCGTCCAATTTCCTGCTTCGAGATATAGCGCATCGTCTCCGCGACACTGGAAAACCTCGATATAGAGAAAATGAGCACGTTACTTCCAGTGGTTTCGGAGGAGATACGTCAATGGTTGCAGTATTAATAATTATATAGATTACCATAATTTTATATAGGTTCATGCATATGTATTATGGTGTATGCATGCTTCATTCTATGCGTTCTGTCCGGGCGAAGTCAAATGCTCGATGGCGGTCACAGGAAAATAAAAAAAACCTGTTCTGTTGTATAAAAAAGTTACAAGGTGACAATCGGAGTTAGTTATTTACAAATGAATAAGCAAACATTAATGTTTATTTGACACACCTTCTGCAGTTGACGCATGCGTACAGTTGACGCAGTTTTACATATGCATGACTATAGATGGCGCACTGAATGACCCAGTACTTTTCCAATCAGATGGTGTGTCATGTCGATATCGAATGTATGACAATGCACAATTTACAACATAAACAAGTCGTACGACGATAACACAAAATAATCATATCGAATGATCAACCGCGCGTCCCGGCCTCTAGGCTAGGCATAGATCGTACTGCAAAAAGTGCAAGTAACTAGGCCTAGTTACCTTACAACACAAGAAGACTTCTGCATCCAACTACTGTTGCTCTCGGCCCTCCAAAATGATTCCACTTGGTGGACGTCTTCGTCCCTTGGCGGGAAGGACTTTAATAGGACGCCTACGTATGTTTTATATGATTAATGAACCTTCGACGTTTGTCGGTGGGCCTGGTTCATTAAGCCGAACTGTACCGAGTTTTCAACCAAACTTCAATCGGTGTGCTGCTGCTGGTAGCAGTGGACAGTGTCAACAATACTGCACCAAGTCATCAACGTCAAACAGCCCACGAAAATTCGAAAGAATCTACAACAGGCATGACTATTTTCCCGATCGCCACTTGGGTCCAAGAAAAACGGATATTAACGAAATGCTGTCTTTTATTGGAGCAGAGGTTGTTACTTATACTAGGCCTAGTGTGTAATAATTGAGAAATTAAATCTCACTTTTTAGGCGTAGGCCTAGCTAATTTGGAGCAACTCCAGAATACCCGTCCACCACCCTTTCCCCCACGTCCCTTTTCTAAAAAATACTTCTTGTAGGCCTACCCAGGCTTCACAGCACAATGATGTTAATTACAAGGGAATCAGAATAGTAAAAAAATGGCGAAAGGACGGGTATTCTAAAGTTTAGCTGCTAAATCACTCATGGAGCACCTATGTACATAGTGTTTTCTAAATCTCAAAATAATTTCTGTTAAATTTATCAACCAGTTGAACACTTGATCAAACTGTCATATCAAACCAAGAGCCTACAAGGCTAAAGCAGATATTTAGCAATGAAAACTCTGACATCCCAAGTTCAACGGGTTGGCAAAATCTTTTTGAAAAACCGTATTGGATTTCAGAAAATAATTACGAGAAGAAATTAAAACTGCGATCAGTAAAATAAGCTAGTAATAAGGTTTATCGCCAATAGTTTTTTACCAACAGAGGGTGCCCTCTTGCAATGCATTATGGGATGCAAAAAGGAGCAATACTAATAGTAATACTGTTCTATTATTTATTATGGTTGTAGATTTGCATGATCGATCGAGTACAGTATACAGTATTACCACGCTATGCATGTTGCTATTTTGCAAAAAAAATTTCAAAACTTTTCCCACTGCCGTGTGATGGCGCCGTTGCTCCGATTGTAATCCCAAGATCCTTTGCGATTTGTATTTGCGATAAACCTTATGGCTTGGATGCAAAATGTTGTTATTAGGCAGCACCTGGTCTCTAAAGGAGAACAAGGAGTAGTAGTAGTGCTTCTTTTGTTCCATGAGGGCATTTTAAAAGTTTACCTACATACATTAATTGATTACGTTGCAATTTTGTCTGTTTAGAGTTTGGAGGGACTTATTAACCATACAGTACCATCCAGCATCAGAATTTCAAAAGAACTGGACCTCAATGTGCCTATGTGTGAGTTGTTATTGGATTCAACTGCGTTGCATTTTCTATCAGTATCAGTACTCTGACATCATAAATGATATAGCGCAATTGTCATTATCATGGACACTTTTCAATCCATAATTTCACGTGTTCAAGCCATTTTGTGATATACATAGATGGACCGGTCTGAATTAACGATAAATAAGCTAATTATACACTCCTGTTGATTAACCCTTTAAGGTAAATGCCAAACTATGGTCAGTACCATTTTTATTAAATCAAATTTAGCGAAGTGATTTGAAACGCTTGGATGATGTTTCAATCTGCTCACGAGAATAGTTTTTCGAGGACAAGGCTCGAACTTCTAGTTTCTACTTGTAGTTTTTGCCTTTCGCTTGCATACAAGTTTAGAGTTCGGTGAAGACTCAAATCACATTCAAGTCAAATTAGCAAAGTGATCTGAAAAGTGATTTATTTCATCCTTTTGGGATGAATTGCTTCACGTCTGCCCGCAGGTGAAGCAGAGGTGCTTTCCCGGCTGCAAGAGATTGCTGATCAAAATGAACTCTGGAGAAGTTACATCGGAATGGGTTACTACAACTGCTTGGTTCCGACTACAATTCAGAGGAACATCCTGGAGAATCCAGGCTGGTAAAACAAATATTTTTTAAGTTTTCAAAAACCGAACATAGTTATCTGGTTCTGCACCCTTTCGCCTTGTTGTCTTAAAGCCCATCTGCCAAAATTTTCCTCATAATCTGATTCGGTCATCCTCAAATAATTGATTTTCTTTTTGGACTGCCTAGGACCACCCAGTATACCCCATACCAGCCGGAGATCGCACAGGGGCGATTAGAGAATCTCTTGAACTATCAGACAATGGTGGCCGATTTGACTGGTCTGGACATTGCTAACGCTTCGCTTCTTGATGAGGGAACAGCAGCAGCAGAAGCTATGACATTGTGTGGAAGGTATGATGTCAATTCATGATGTGCATTCTCTTCCTCTCATTCCTGTCTCATGTTCAGCTCGATCTCTTCCTACAAATAGTGCCTGGTTACAAGTGGGTTTAGTCAAACTTATCTCCCAAGGTGATGGTCCAGAGGGCACTGAGATAGTTTGACTAAAGCCACAAGTTAAAGAGCTGTCCAAGTTAAATTGTTGTGAGAAAGCTGGTCACGAGGAGGATCATGGAGAAGGTCATGTAATAATGTGTGGAATATAAGCGCACAGCTGCCAATTTTTCAGTCTTTTTGACTTGGGGCCCCAAATAGTAAACCTAACATAAATCAAGTGACACGATCTCTAACAAAACGGAGTCTATGTATGGTGTCTTGTAATAATATCTGTGTAATAGGCCGTTTTCATAATGTTATGCATATTTTACGCATACTTTGTTGCTCAAAGGTTGCTCTTGACAACCGCAAATCTTTGTCCGTGTCTAGATGCAGACAAGCTTTGCGGCCATCAAGACCTTTGTGAAGTATGCATAACATTTGCGTTACATTATGAAAACATCCTATTGTATGCTGTGAACCGGGTACTTATTTATCAGAACTAAATTGTTTGAAAGCAGCACAAAACAATGTAAACTATTGTCTCCTGAACAATGGTTTCCACTGTTCTCATAGTGAAAGCTGACAACTGGTGCGGTTTGTGTGGTATGCACCGTCAAGTGGAACTTGACAGTGGTCCTTGGAAAAGGCTTAAGTGTGCTGTCGAGCCTACTTGCCAATTGTACCTCAAAGGGCACCGACTTAAACTTATTGGACTTAATCTTTGAAGCAATGTTTGTTAGGACCATTGTTTGTTTGCTTGTTCACCTTTTCACAGACAGACCAAGAGGATGAAATTCCTAGTTGACGAAAAGTGCCATCCTCAGACATTAGCCATCGTGTATACGAGAGCAAGGTAAATGAATCTAGGCAAACAGTTGGAAAATTCACTCCACCGTGTTGTTCCTTGTTGCAATCGATATAAATGTGCCACCTATTATCCTTTATTATGAGTGTACAGCATGGGTGTTTGGGGCATGATTTGTGGCAGTGTCCCTTGTTGCAATTGATAAAAATGTACCACCTATGATCCTTTATTATGAGTGTACAGCATGGGTCATTCCACCATGTTGGGGCATGATTTGTGACAGTGTCCCTTGTTACATCGGTATAGATGTACCACCTATATATCCTTCCCCGTAAGGTCCATTTGTATGTTTCTACAGACCGCTGGGAATCGAAGTTGAACTCGTCGATCGCAGTGACGTTGACTTCAGCAACAACGAGGTAGCCGGCATCTTGTTGCAATATCCAGACACAGATGGCAACATCGACGATTTGGACAACTTGATTCAGGCAGCGCACGAACATGGTGTATGATAATTGTTTCATTATCTTAATTAAATAGTAAAAGGTAGTTAAAGTATTGTGACGATATCCAGCAATTACTGGATTCCTGAGAATTGTTAAATGTGGACCCGAGTATTTCGCTCCCACTAACGTGCAAGAATGTACATGGGTTCAAGAATCGTGAGAGACATGTGAGGGCTTGCGGCAAAAAAAACGTATCTTGGTACCCTAACTTTAAATTCCCGCAAAATGAGAGATCATAATATACACATATTGACTGCTTCGAGTGCTACGGTTAAAACTATGACTAAAACTATTTTCCCCAGAGAATATTTTCATCCTTGCATATGCTTGTCTGCGCTATCGATATACAGACACATAACTGGATTCGAGGTCAGTCGGTCACTATGCGCTGTACGCTTTTTTGTACGTCTTGGTACCACGCACCTCGGTATAGTGCCCTGGTTGCCAATGGTATAGTACATTAGTTGCTATGGTATAGTACGTCGCCGTTTGTGCGCCTTTCCAGTAAAAAAATAAGACGAATCACGTGGCGTGCGCTCTAAACCAATTGAAAATTGTTATAATTGAAAATGACAGATGTTTTCTGGGATGTATTTTGTGTAAATTCATATCCCGGACTTTGAACGGATGTTTAGGAATTGTGCACACAAAACCAACAGAAAATGGTAGAGATTTACAGTGCTTATCATGGGCTCAGAAGAATAAAATATGTGACCGGCTCCACAAAATTGCGTATTATTGGACCAAATTTAAAAACGTTTGTTATATACATAGCTGAATTGGTTACATTATAAGCTTTAATGGGTATGGTTTGAACACTGTGGTATTTTGCATTCTGGAGATTTACAGATTTTTGCCTGTTCATAATTGTATAAAATGATGGAACCTTTCCACGTATATCAGCCCTTTACGTCAAATAGCATAGTGCCCTTAATACCCTTTTTCGCAGAGTGGGTCACATATATATTCGCAGAGACCAATAAGGTAAATGTTTTTTGTGGAGTATGTTTTTAATTTTCCATTTTTTTAAATCGATTATTTAAATATCAAGGAAGAACAAGAGAAATGTGTGCTCCCGGTCTTCGACGCTTCTAGCTGTATCAAACCAAAACTTTTTTTACCCATTTATCCAGACATTGGTAGTGTGCGCCACCGATCTTCTCGCACTGACGCTAATCAAGTCTCCTGGCGATTTAGGGGCGGATATCGCACTCGGTAACTCGCAGCGTTTCGGGGTGCCCGTTGGTTATGGAGGGCCACACGCCGCCTTCTTCGCTGTCCGAGATAAACTCCGACGTCAATTGCCTGGTAGACTAGTCGGAGTTACGAGGTACAGTAATAAAAATATACTAAATATTATTATTTATTATTTCAGACCAATTTACAAAATATTTTGTAAATGTTGAATGAAGTATTTGGTACGTGTTTTGCCGTTAAGCTAACTATAATAGTGACCCGTCACCACGAAACCAGGATAAAGTCTCACATTGAGAAGTTTGAGATGTTGGTATTTTTCAATTCAGTAGAAATATACCTTTGTAAAGGTATGTAACACCTAGCGGTTTGACCGTCAGTATGCACAACAGCGCGTGTGAAACACATGAGGTCCATCATGAAGTAAAAAGTATAATTACGAGAAAACAGACTTTAAAGAAAATGTATGTTTATTTCCATAGAACTACCTTTTCTGATTATATTATGATAATGTAACTTTAGAATATGCTAGAATAGATGGGTAACATCTGAAATAATGTAAAATGTAAAAATCGATTACCCCTTCAAATTTTAACTTTCAATAGCCATACTGAAAAATAGCTTTGTGCGACTGGTTTCGTGGTGACAGGTCACATTATGTGTGGTGGTCTGGGGAAACCCGTCGGAAGTCGCCACGTAGGCCCTACAATTTGTAGTTATGGGCCGATTTACATAAGAATTCACCCTGATGTCATTTTTGAGATTTTAGTTCCAAAGTGAAGTTATGGTCTTTAAATTCCCTCTCAAATAATTTTTCTCTGAAAAATCAAAGTATAAGTTTGTTTTGGAGGTGCGCGAAATAACGGATAAAATAGGGACTGGGTGATCGGAAATAACTCATCTTTTCAAATTAAAAAGAAAAACAATACAAGAAAAAATACCTTTGTCCCAGCTCTATCCAAGTCCTCCATTTGGAGGTGTTGGTACAGTTATTAACCCTGGCACAACAGTCTGTATGATCAACACGAAGGGGTAGGTATCGGGAGAGGAAGCAGTTACCGTTTTGAAAGGTGGGAGAAAAACCCTCAGACTGGGGAAATCCTTTGAGGTCGGGTAGGGACCGAAATCCCAATTCGTCTTAGGTTTTGAACCTGGGGGTTCCATTGGTAATGGCATGGAAAGTACTACTTCGTCACCTGACCTCACCACTCTCCCTCCCCCACCATCCTCCCTCCACCCACCACCATCCCTCCCCCACCACCATCCCTCTCTCATCACCAATCCTCCCCCACCATCATATTTTTCCCTCCCCCCACCATTTCTCCCCCCACCATCTCCCCCACCATCTCCCCCCACCATCTCCCCCACCATCTCCCCCCATCTCCCCCACCAACTCTCCCCCTCCACCCTCCACCCTCCACCCTCCCCCAGTATGATTACTGCATGATGATGAAGTGAATACAATTTGACTGAGTGTTTTTTCTTGCCCCTTAGGGATGTGACCAATAAACAGGCCTATAGGCTAGCACTTCAGACAAGGGAACAGCACATTCGAAGAGACAAGGCGACTTCAAATATTTGCACAGCACAGGTTAGATTAACCGGCTACTTTTGGCTTGGAAAACAAAATGCATTAAATCTGTACTGCGCCACACTGCTCAAAAGTAAATAGCAAAAGACAGTTGAAGATTTTTTCTTTTTTGGGCGTATATGTGTGTTCCATTGCTTTGCGTGATTCTTCTTCATTGGTGTATGCTGCGTGTCTGGCCATGCATTGATGAATGCAGCTCAACTCACCGGATATTATACACAGCATGCAATAATGAAGAAAGAGTCGTACAAAATAAAGGCGCACAGTTATTTTTCTCAGAATGTAAAACTTCAACTTGAGTCCTATATTCTTTTGACCAGTATTTCAGACTGATCCCACCTTGGCAAATAATTTGAAATCTTGTATTTGGTCAGTTTGCCCCGGTTACTAGCCGGAAAATGATATCTGCGAGAAGAGAATCAATCCATAATTATCGGAAGTATTTTCTTGTCATCAAGATGTTTTCGTAATGCTTCTTTCAATTCTATCGTTGGAATTCATTAGTTGTTGCTATGCCGACGAGCCTTGAACAAGCTTTGGAGTTGTCAAGAGCAACTTTTGTGAAGAACGTTGACATAGAAAATGGGCATACATTATGAAACCTGTCTGGTCATTTTGACAAGGAAAAACTTTCTAACCATTTGGGATGAATCTTTCTGTGCCATATATCATTTAAAAATTATTTAGCTTTCGAGAATGATTCTTCTAGGATCGCAACATCAGGCAGCTCTATTGTAAAATCTGTTATACTCTAGGTCATCAGAGCAAGTAAGCAGTGTACAGCAGTTTTATTTTCCCCAAAAATAATAAGTTCAACAGTTTTTAATTATTTTTCAAGGTGAAATCTGTCTGACTTCAGACAGTATGTCTTTGCATGTGTATTCACTGTGTCTGTTTTGTGGTTGACATTTCCAAGGCTCTGTTGGCCAACATGTCGGCGATGTTTGCTATATATCATGGCCCTGAGGGATTGAAACATATAGCAACACGTGTCCACAATGCAACACACATACTGGCAGAAGGTAATACCTTCAGCTTTTATTCTAATGAGCTGGATCAGGATGCCTGTATGGGGTGGCTCTATGCTACTGAAGAGCGTTAGGGTAATACATGACTGTAACACGCAAGTCTGAGCTGGATCAGAACGCCTGTACAAGGTGGCACTACATTTGCTAAAGGAAGTTAATAACATAATACATGACTGTACCACAAAAGTCTGATCTGGATCAGAACACCTATACAAGGTGGTACTACATTTGCCAAGGCAGCTAATAACATAAAGCATTACTGTACCTCAATAGTCTGATCTGGATCAGAATACCCGTACAAGGTTGCTGTATAGTTACAGAAGGGAGTTACCACAATGCATAGCTCTACCACATAACTTGGATCAGAATGCCTGTAGTGGGTGGTTCTACGTTTATTGAAGGGCACTATACAATAGTTTCCTTCAGAAGCTAAGTAAACATCTAAAGAACCAACCTGACCAACGACAGGCGACACTTGTGGTTTGCCAACCGGTCGAGAAGCTTAAGGAAACTTGAGCTTCACGGGCTGTGCAAGCTTGGGGCTACCATTATAAGTCAGTAAAGTCACACACTTTATAGTCATGATACGATGAAGAACTACAAAGTGGCAGAATCCCGGGAGAGGTTGTACTGTTTTGTTGTCTGATGTTTCCTTCATTTTCTTGTTTTGCCATCAAGGGATAAGAAGAACAAGTAACGTCGTTGAGACGGGCGAGTATTTCTTTGATACCCTCAAGATTCGGTGTGCTGGAGACAGCGAGGAGGTCATCCGAAGGGCGGCTGAACGGCGGATCAACTTTAGACATTACGAAGACGGGGCGGTTAGTGCATCTTCTTGCCTCCATCCGATTAGGACGCCAATTGAAATTACAAGTCGGAGCAGGGAAAAATACAGTCACTGGGGAAGGATATTTTACGAGCGTGGCAAGATGTGGTCTCGAGACCTCCAAGAACAGGCAATTTGGGGGTCCGTTTCCCTGCTTTTTCACCCGCTGTTGGCCCGTCTACCCGTCACTCACGTAACAGTGTTGGTGTCATCATCATGATAGGCTAGTTACAAGCAGACATTTTACGGCAACCCCTTCTAGTCGCCATCTACAACGTGCAGAAGCGACGTTGCACTAATTCTACACCCTCCCCTCCCCCTAACCATTTTAGGAACCCCTGCAAACAAAAGAGAATTCTTGAAGCAAAAATACCAAAACCTGCAGACATCTGACTTAAGTTAAGCTTATCCAAAGTTTACTTTGGTAAATGTGTTAGCACACAGTGTGTAGGCCAGCATACACTACATGCGTCTGAAGGCTCATGTAATAAAATTTGACTAGTCTATAAAGTGCTGTCTCCTACATCGTATTTTTGTGTAAATGTATGAAAGCTCTGAACTTGGAAACCATAACATATAGACCCCCAACACCATATATATTCTGAATCACCATGACCTCAGGGGGGTTCTGAATACAAAAAACTAAACGAAACAAAACAAAACAAAAGGAAAAAAAAAAAAAACGGAAAAAAGGGGACACGGATGTGTTTTATAACCCGGGCGACGCCGAGTGTACCCCCGCTAGTACACTATACAAAAGCCCAACTGATTCTGCTTAATGCAAAATATATCACCGGTTGCCCAACCCAAATTTTCGTTTGAAATTGTAATATTTGTTTGTCCTGTGGTTGTAGATTGGCGTGTCAATGGATGAAACAATTGAAGAGAGGGACTTGAACGACCTATTGCAAATATTTGAATGTGATTTAACGGCAGTAAGTTATATATAATGTTTAACACATCTTTCATCTTTCAAACCTGATTTTTTTCTGTAAAACTAAAAATTGGTAGGGGTTTACCTATTCCCCCCTCCCCCCAAAGTTATAAACAAATTGCACTCCAATAGTTTCATTTGGTTTGGCTAAATTTTAAATCAGTGTTTTTTATTGTGTGTTTTATGTCCGAAGTCGGATATTGCGGAAACGTTCCCAGGGGACAAGCCTCCTGGCTCTATAACTGAGACAGGACACAAAAGAACTGACTCGTACCTTCAGCATCCTGTCTTTAACATGTAAGTACTTGTAGTACATTCCACGAATATACCCTGCGTCACCACAAACTAAGAAAATGTAGATGTTGGTGTTTATTCCTGGCTGTGCGAAAATGAGCACTGTACTCATTGCAAAAGTGAAACCTATTTTGGGGTTGTATATATGAGACCCGCCACAACAAAACCCGCAACAAGTCACATTTGGTATTATGGAGTAATGGCTAGTCAAAGTTAGAACAGTGTTGAAAATCATCCATTCACTTACGACATTACATATGGCATAATTCAAAAAATATTTCTCTTATCAACATAATTTTTGTATTAAATTCGGCTAAAAGACATTCTCTAACTGAATTTGCCAATAACTCATTTTATTTTTAATCGACTTGTTGCTGGTTTTGTGGCGGTGGGTCACATATAGGTAGCTAGAAAGAGTACAATACTAACTTCATTTTGAAATACACTGCCCTCCAAAAGTTTGGAAACACCTTAGCAAATTACACAAGTATGCCACAAGAATCCTTACATCCAAGAAGTCTAACTGGCTTCATGGAAAAGAGATTTTACACGACCAATGTCACAAACAACCCTACCTCTACCATAATTGTCGTATTTGGGGTGAAATTTCAATTCATCCAAGTGTGATCTTTTGAGGAAAATTACATTATTATGTGTACAAGTTTATGTTAATGACCTAATAATTTTGATGAAGTTAATAATAAAGCCTTCACCACTTTAGTTTCACTACTTTTAGTTTCACTACTTTAGTTTCACTACTTTAGTTTCACTACTTTAGTTTCACTACTTTAGTTTCACTACTTTAGTTTCACTACTTTAGTTTCACTACTTTCGTTTCATCACTTTCGCTCACTGCCTTTTTGTTCCTTTTTCTAGGTACCATTCTGAGACCAGCTTAGTAAGATTCATGAAGATTCTGGAGAACAAGGACCTTTCTCTCGCTCAATCGATGACTCCACTTGGCTCTTGTACCATGAAACTCAACAGTACAACGCAGATGATGGTAACAACAAACTGCTTTCATTTGCCGCGTGCAAAGTTCCGTCTAAAAAGTGTATTTTCCTGTCGGCTGGCAACAGTTATTATTTTTGAAAAGAAAATACTCTGTAACTATCAGTGGATGGATTTTATTGTTCGTGCCATATCTAAAACAAATAGCAAACTCCTGTACCTGACTAACCGCAAGCATTCCCAATGTGCGCGCCAAATGTGCGTGCTTGCCCAATGTGCGTGCCAAATGTGCGTGCTTGCCAAATGTGCGTGCCAAATGTGCGTGCTTGCCCAATGTGCGTGCTTGCCCAATGTGCGTGCCAAATGTGCGTACCAAATGTGCGTGCTTGCCAAATGTGCGCGCGCACCAAATGTGCGTGCGCACCAAATGTGCGTGCCAAGTGTGCGCGCCAAATGTGCGTGCGTGTCCAATGTGTTCCAGCGGGTATAGGAACTAGTATCATTCTACAGTTAATAACTGTGCCAAACCTACCAATTTATCAATTCAACATTTTCAATTATTTCCCAAGGTGAAACCGGTTTGAAATCGGACAGTACCGGTACATGTTTGAATTAACTGTTCACTTCCAGTGCTTGTCATGGCCAAAGTTCACCAACCTTCACCCCTTCATCCCTTTGGACCAAGCCAAGGGATATCAAGTTCTTCTTCGGGAACTCGAGGATGATCTGTGCGAGATTACCGGCTACGATAACATCTGCTTCCAGCCTAATAGGTAATCAGCCATCATATATTTTGTTCTCTTTATTTACGTATATATATATATATTTAAGCCCACAAAAACAAAGCCATAATTATATCTATAAATATCCTTGTAGAGGAGGTTGCTGATAAAGATTTAAGACAGAAGAATGTTGTAAAGGTGGGAGGGGTGGAAGAGGAGGGGTGAGATGGGGTGGGATAGGAGGGTGGGATCGATGGGATGGGATGGGATGGGATGTGATGGGAGGGGAGAGATGGGAGGGGAGAGATGGGAGGGGAGGTGTCAAATGGGATGGGGCGAAGGATGAGTGGGAAGGGAGGGGGAAGAGGGGTGGAATTTGGGAGGTGGGTGGGAGGAAGTGGCCCCTTAATTGTCCATGCACACGTCTCAAACTATATGCATGCCGACCAGAAAATTGAGACGTTTTGTTAAATTCTTCGGGGGAATTTCATTGACAGCGGTGCCCAGGGGGAATATACTGGACTTATGGCGATCATGGCCTACCTTGCCAGCAAGGACCAAGGTCACAGAAAGGTACGCCGAATAGTGGTCGCAGGAAAATAGGACTCGAGTTGAAGATTTTTTTGAAAAAAAATTGTGCATTATTTTTTTTAATTTTTATTTTGCCAACTGCACTGAGTTGAAAATGGTGTTGAGTGGTATTTTTATATATATTTGTTTAAACATTTTTTTAAATAAATTTGGGGCAAGATTGGTTGACCAACAACTTTTTTTTGTAGTATGGCCTCTTCCCTTATATGGGGTTCCAATTTAAGATGATGTCCCCTTGTTCATACATCGGTAAATGTAGCCCCTGTTATTTTATCACTATGACTCTTCATACTACTATTGCTGTATTGATTGAACACTTTTGTACTAGTTGAAACAACTGCAGTTACCCTAACAATAAAGAATACTAGGTGGTACATTTCCTGATGTAACAGACGATGTCGTCACCAATTTATTTGAAGGTGTGTTTAATCCCAACCTCCGCTCACGGCACCAATCCAGCCAGCGCCGGTCTGGCCGGGATGACCGTCCAACCGGTCAAGGTGTTACCAAACGGCAGCATCGACAATGAAGACCTCAAAATGCAGGTGAGATATTGACTCATCCATCTCCACGAAATACAGCAATAAAGTATAGGAGATTTGAGTACCGGTATTTCTTAATTTACTAATGGTACGAAAGACGGTACACTAAGAACGGTACACTTGATATTGTGACAGCCAAGAGGTCTTCCATGGAGGAAATGTATTCATTTGTTAAAAAAAGTTTCTAGCGGTATCTTGGAGGTTCAACAATCCATTACCATGACAGAGTTTGTGAAAGACACGAGGTCTACCGAGATGGAAATTGCGATTTACGTATTTCCTAATTCACTAAAAGCGGAGCTTTCTAATGGATGTATGACACGTGGGTTGAACAATCTGTACATACGACATAGCTTGTCTATTCTCAGTTCACTAGTCCGTTTTGGACTAACTGTAACATGAATAATAACCTAATGCAGTCTTAAGATAATGTTTACGTTTTGAATTACCCACCCCGCTGTCAGGCGGATAAATACAGCGACAATCTCGCAGCCACCATGATCACCTATCCGTCGACGAACGGCATCTTCGAGGAAGGCATTCGGGACGTGTGCAGGCTGATCCACGAGCGTGGCGGCCAGGTGTACGTGGACGGTGCCAACATGAATGCCCAGGTGGGAGTCTGCCGGCCAGGGGATTACGGCGGGGATGTCTCTCATCTGAACCTCCATAAGACGTTCTGCATTCCGCACGGTGGAGGGGGGCCTGGAATGGGACCTATTGGGGTGTAAGTTTCTTTGGAACTGTGGATAAATCTTCAAGATAGATTGAAGAGTTTTATCGCAAAACCTCTGATATACACCATTTGAGTGATCATAGAAAGATTGTCATCAGAGGACCAAATACCATACAGAAAATTCGGATTTAGGCAATAGGCGATATATAACATTGCCTAAATACGGTTTTGGTATTCCGCCCTGACTGCAAGGCATTTTCCCCCCAGATATTCTTCAGCAGTTTCCCCTCTCACTTTTAAAACTGCAACTTCATCATCAAAAGGTTTTATTTTGACTTACGAACTACAGTGGAGTAATGCTCATAAGTTTCATTAAATGCTGTTTCATTTGCAGAAATATAAAATAGCGATATGAAGAACGGTCGTAAAATCTGTGCTAATAGCGTTGATCACAAATGCACTCTCGTTTCAAAAATTGATTTATTTGTCTGGCCACCCTTCGAAGCGGACATTGATCAGTTGTTTATTTCAGTCACGGCAAATTGTTGTGCAAATTGTCACAAAATTATACTGTAAAATCTTACCTATCAATCAAAACAGACTTTTTGCCGGTTGATCTCAATCTTTTTTAAGGTCTTGCTAACTCAGTATTAGTATATTTTACGATCGGAAAATACCTAAATTTATCCCCTTGATTATCAAATTTTCATTCAATACCACAGAAACACACGATCAGCCAAGTGCAATTAATGTTTGTCCGCATGCATCCGGGTATATTTGCGTATGTGACCTCATTTGTAATCAATGCTATTCTGACCATTTATCTCTGAACAATAATCAACAGAGTTAACCAAAGACATGCTTTTCGTCTTTTCCTGTGCTTAGTAAGAAACACCTGACACCATTCTTCCCGACCAATCCTGTTCTTCCACCACCAAATACAACCGACTCGGGCTCCACCCCACTTGGCGTTATCAGCGCCGCACCGTGGGGTTCCGCGTCCATTTTACCCATCTCGTGGGCTTATATTAAGGTGGGTATACAAATGGAGAGTTCCACCGCAAAATGTGACAGAGGCAAAAACAAAATTTGATTTAGAAAGATTGTCCATTTCTAAGCCGTGTTCTTCCCAGGTCATTGTTGATTGCCCTGCGGCCCTTGGCGCATGCGCAGTTGTAATCCCAGAATGGCTTATTGCTAAAATCCTAAATTTGGCACGACATTCAGTTTACTATAACGCATAACTGCCCTTATTCTAAATGTCAAACTTTCATTCTATCGTTTCGTAAATTAGTATATTAGTATAGTATAGTGCAGTTTTATACAGCCTCAAAACAACTTCTGCTGCCTGGCGGAAATTTTCACTCTCAACTGAGCGCACTTTTCTAGTTTTCAGTCTGTTTTGGCATTTTTACATTGACTCTTGAATGTTTGGGTGAAACGATTTAAGATTCATGGTGGAACTGGTGTGTTTTAGGGTATTTGCTATTTCTATTTGCCATTCACTCGTGTAAATTAACAGTTGATGGGTAACAGTGGTCTACGTGCTGCAACTGAAGTGGCCATTTTGAATGCAAACTACATGATGAAGAGACTGGATGGGCCTTACAAGATTCTCTACAAAGGGCACAAGGGTAAGACAGGCAACGAGAACAAGGGTCGGCAGAAAATCTTTCGGCTGCACAATAGACAATTTCTGAAGACATTTTAGTATTTCTTCAATACACTAAATCCAACTCTATGTTTAGCCCTACGCCTGCTACCCCTCTTTCCATTACTTTAACCCTAACCCTAGCTAACCCCAACCCCAGCTAACCTAAACCCGAGCTAACCTAAACCCGAGCTAACCTAAACCCGAGCTAACCCCAACCCTAGCTTACCCAAGCCAAGCTAACCCCAACTTCAACCCTAGCTAACCCCAACTTCAACCCTAGCTTACCCCAACTTCAACCCTAGCTAACCACAACCCCAGCTAACCACAACCCCAGCCAACCCCAACCCCAGCTAACCCCAACCCCAACTTCCACCCTAGCTATTCCTAACCTTAACTTCAACCCTAGCTATCCCTAACCTTAACCCTACCCCTTCAAATAATGTTTAACTACAACAAGACGAAGTTAGGAATAGTTTTAAAACAATATTTTACAATTTCATCCCACCTTCATAATTACACCGATTCATTTTGTACCCCATAAAGTAATAATTTCGAACCTTTCTGTGCATTTTAGGGTTCATTGCTCATGAGTTCATTGTTGACACTCGCGAATTCAAGCAGCTGTGCGGAGTAGAAGCTACAGATATTGCTAAGAGGTTGCAGGACTTTGGTAAGTCTAATTGAAGAGTTTGGTAAAAAAAAACAAAAAACAATGGCGTATCTAGTGATTTTTCATGGCATCACACCACGATTTTGGGTGAAAACTAAAACAAACATGGAGATTTTAACTTTACTTAATTCGTTTTTGAGTTTGGAATCAATTCTTCTGTTGAAGTACACTTCAAAGATAAGTTTTAAATGTAAATCATAAATTTGGCCCGATCGGCCTCGATTTTCAACATGTAACTTTCAGTGCCAATAACTTGGCATGACCTAGGTAGACAAGAGGTACCTTTTGATATGACGCGTCACATATTTGATTGGATCCGCCACCTCCTTTGTCACTATAAAATTCTGTAAATAAATTTTTAATGTTATCTGCTCTGTCGTTCTTACATTTCCCATTGGATTTACTCGTAAATCGCTTAAATCTGATTCAAAACAAGAGGATACCTCGGCTTTGTTTCTTCCTGGACCCGCCGGATTTGCTTCCGTTGCTGCCCCTCCTGATTTGTAAATTAAGCCCTGTTTATAATACTGTCTCGTCGGGCTGCTCTAACCCCCTCAACGTCATATTGTAACATGCAGGTTTCCATGCCCCGACGATGTCTTGGCCGGTAATCAACACCCTCATGATTGAACCAACTGAAAGCGAAGATAAACCTGAGCTGGACCGTTTCTGTGATGCGATGCTGTGTAAGTGAATTCCATGTCAAAGTACCGCTTGATTACTCGTTTGTTTGCTCGCTCGCTCAAGCTCGCTAGCTCGCTCGCTTGCTAGCAAATCCAGGTATGGCCACCTCAGCCTGCAAGCTACAAGCTCGACTGAACATTTCTCTTCTAAAATCCTCGCAGAAAGGTTCCTGTTTCACAGAGCTCGTTGGGGAACTTGTCAACATCTTTCAAGCCAAATTAACATAGTACTGATAGTAGTTTGGAAAATATTTCTAATATGGTAGTGTAGCACGATAGTTTGGAAAATACTCCAATGAGGCTACGATGTATTATGTTATTTGTTCGTTGGGGTTTTTACTTAATACAAGAACAACCAAACAAGAAGCCATGCGACAAAAACCTTCTGCTAGATTCTAGAATGACTGTCCACCCATCATTTTATGACTAGTCTGGTACCCTTGTAATTAACGTCATTGTGATACGTAGGCTGGGTACCAGGGTATTTTTTAGAAAAAGATATTCTGCAGTTGCACCAAACTTTCCACTCCTGCGATAGATATCCGCGAGGAAATTGACGACATCAGTTCGGGTAAGATTTCCCTTGAGCAGAGTCCACTGAAGAATGCACCCCACTCACAAAGCATCGTCATGGCTAACCACTGGCCGTGGCCGTACACGAGAGAACAGGCAGCCTTTCCTATGGTAAGTCCTCGGATGATGAGCACAACTCCAGTACGAATTTATTCGTACCCCTTGAAAGGGGCAATAATACAGTTATAGCCTACCACATGGGTCTGTATCGTACCCGGGGGTAGGTGGTTGGTATACAGTTATAGCATATAACTAGGTTCTGTATCCTTTGTTGATACAATTCGACCCTGTTTCGGTCCAAAAGGGTGTATCTCTGAAAATGGCATTTTTAGAGAAAAGGCTATTCCATTAGCCAACAATTTTATTTTAAAACGTAGGACAGTATTCCTGCTAAATGGTAAGAGCGCCCTCAATCACCCTGTAATTGGTATCTATCTCAAAATGTTTCCATCAATGAAATGTGGACAATTTCTACCGCTGACCAATCCATGCGAAAGTTGTAAGTTGCAATCCTACTCGACAGAACAAAACTTCCTCCCCTCACGATGGTCGGTCCGCACCGCTGAATATTCACCACGAATCTATTTCCCACCTTGTAGCCCTTCGTCAAACCGGATACTAAGTTCTGGCCATCCGTTGGGCGTATCGATGATGTCTACGGCGACCAGAACCTTGTCTGCTCGTGTCCGCCGATGGAAGCTTACGCAGAATAAACTGTTGGGGTCGCTATGGTAATCGTAAGGCAGTGTATACACACTAAGTATAATTGGGGACGGAAATACATTTGCACTACAGGTACAAATTTGGAATATTAGTGGTCTAACTGAATTTAAGCATTCACATTTTACCATAAGTTAGTACTTTCTTTCCCGGGTGAAAAAAAAAACCAAATTGAAACTTACTAATCCTGGTGTACAAATAGTGACTGGTTACGAGTGGGTTGGTGAAACCATTCTCCTGAGGTGATCCCTTGAGCTTCCTCCGAGGCAAAGCTCCAGGGATCACCGAGAGAAAAAATAGGGGTGCTGCTATTGTCATAGGCGTACGAGGCTTGGGGTGGAGGGAGCAATTGCCCCCTAAATTCAGGCAAACAAATTTGGAATATTTTCGGCACACATTACAGAATTTTCGTGTAAGTTACAGCCCCCAGCACATATTCCCTAGAATATCTTTGTTCGGGCAAACTGGCTTCTGCCGTCCTACAAATAACAAGTACCCTACGCCAATTTGTTTTTACTCGTTATATAAGGCAGATTTCATTAATAGTGGCAATTCCGGTCTTGAAAAGAGACTACGAATATGAAATACAGGGTTAGGGTTAGGGTTAGATTTAGTTATAATAATAGTTATAATAATATTATGATCCTAACCTTAACTCTATCCCCAACCCTAATCCTAATCCCCTGTAAGTGTACATGTATTTCCGCGCAATTCGTATAGTCTCTTTTCAAGACCGGAATTGCCACTATTAATGAAATCTGCCTTATTTAACGATTAAAAAAAAATTCGCGTCCCGTACGCCTATGGCTATTGCATTATTTCTATGGGTGCCGATTTTAACCTTAGTGTGTATGATGAGAAAGCTGGGTGCTGGATATTTCTCATCCTCGTCACGCGCTGTGGGGAAAACAGACGCCTAGGTACTATGTACCCGTCAGTTTCTAAATGGATTAGTCTTTTGGTTGATATGTAGACCTCAGAACAAACACTCCCCTTTATGATAATTGTCCTGTACTCTACCGCGACCCCAGCCTCTCCGAGTTGTAGGAGGTGTTATCGAGTGGTTGGAAAGGTAAATAACAGGTTCGACGCATCGTGTAACTATCGCTGTGTACTGTAATTATTATTGCAAACCAAGAATAGGATAAAACGCACAAAGCATTTTTAACGTGTATAACAATTTGTTGGTAGCTAGAAATACAATCTTATAAAGAAGGGTTGTTCAATGCATGTTTCCCGTGGGGGGGGGGGGGGGGGGGGGGGGGGGGGGGGGGGGGGGGGGGGGGGGGGGGGGG